>JAQIXL010001674.1:0-16405 GCA_034700245.1 Poikilolaimus oxycercus
TGCGGTTCTTGCCGCCGCGCTCGGACTTGGTCCTTCCTCCTCGCTCCGACCTCTCGTCTTGTGCGGTGATTTCTGAAATCCTTCGAGTGGACTTTGTTCGGATTTTAATTCCGTCTCATTCAAAAATAGGTTTATTCAAGATCAGCAAGGCACGTCTAGTGCCGGTTACTGATGCCCAGAAAGGCACCAAAGAAGCAACATAATTCCAATGGCACCACAGTCTCATTCCATTTTTTGGCAGCGTCCCGGCAACGGACCGCATAATTTGTTGTTGTTTTTATTGGCGGCAGCAGCTGGTTTCGTTCTGGCGGCGGCGGCCGTGCGTGCCGCAGCAGCGGCAGGTGTCTCGTGCTGGGTCATCTCCGAGTTCGTCACCGCCAGCCGGCCACTCGACGTGGTCGTCGCGGGGTGCAGGCGGTCGACGGCCTTCGCCGAGCCCGCCGACGACGATGGACGCTGCTTCTTGCGGACGCACATCGAAGAGATCCTGCAAGCCGTTGAGGAGAAGAGGTCTTGGTAAGGCGAGAAGAGAAGAAGAGAGACTTACCGGACGATCCGGGGGGCGTTTTTACCCTCCGCTCCCGCAACCCTCGCTTGCCCTGAGCCGTAGAACTTCCCTCACCAAGAAGGGAAAGAGCGTTAGTCATCGGCTGGGAGAGGACGCTCGGCGATGGAAACGCCGTCTTCAACGCATATGACGGCACCGGCGCCAGCCTTCAGACACAACAATGAGCTGGAGGCCGACGGGAAGCGAGGCGAACCAGCCGCCCTCTCGAGAGAAGTGAGACGCCTTCTCGGTGCCCGGCAAGAAGCAAGAGGAAAGGACAAAGAAGATCGGGGGAAGTGGAGCGAACTTCATGCAAGAAGAAACTTTCCTACGATGGAGACCGACGGATTGGAGCTTCTGATTGTGAGTGCTTTGGGGGCCTTGCATTCTGGGGAATGATCACATGGAATAAATCGTAAATCGTGCTTCGAGCCCACAGCTATCAACCAATACTCGCGAGGCATTCAATTATTCTGCACTCGGAGAAAGGTTCAGACAGTTGTGAAAACGAGGCAAATTCTGAATGTGAGGAAAAGGGTAGGTGAAGTAGCTTGCATATGTACTTGGAGATGTGGCACACTTTAAAATGCTACAGAAAGCAGAAGTACATATGTCGAAGAGATGTCATAATGCATCCAGCCTTATCTAACTGCGATGAAGGTGAAGACAATGTTGAGCCGGTCATGTGGACAATAACATAAGTGCCAAGCTAGATGCTGATTGTCAGTGCTGAATTTGTGGAGCAAGTTCTAGCGTCTCACAATGAAAGCGATTGCTCGGGAGACTGCATTCAAGTTCTCACGCGTCTTGGTGAGAGGTTCTTAGTTTTTTGACAGGCAACAACACCCCTTAGAAGGAGAACGAGGAAAAGAGTATGCAACTCAGCCACATAGTCTTCAGCCCGGAGCGGTGCTACTGACCGGGGAGATTTTATCTTACCCTTGATCCTCAAGTCGTTTCAGCATCCGACTAACAAGGACGGCTCGTCGAAGACGTACGACGTGGCTATCGGACAGGGAGAAGGGAGCTACTTTCAAAGAGAGAAAGTTTGAAGAGTCAAATAGGCTTCATTGACTGGCGCGGGAAGTGATTATAGAAAGTTCGAGCAGCTTACTGTCTTGTTGATGACGAAGATGGAATGGAATGCGAGTTCTATGTCGTTGACAACTCGTCTCCTCTTGGTGATCGCAGAGGCGTTCTAGCTCGGTAAAGATGGCGAAACCGACGACGCGGTTACCGTTAGTCGCTCCCCGGCGTGCACTCAGGGCGGTCAAAAATCGCTTATTATTGTGGCAGTCGCTGTCTAAAATCTTACCGGTGATCCTCAAGTCGTTTTAGCGTCCGACTATAGACAGCTCGTCGAAAGTACGACAGCGGTTACCGAACGGGAGACAGGCGGGACACTCGCATCTATTCAAATGATATCAGGCATGCAAGACGAGTGAAACCGCGAGAAAACTCTGTGGAACCGCGCAATGGGCGGGGGGTTGAGAGAAGGACGATGCGGGCCGCGGAGAGATGTAGATGGCCTGCATGGTCTCGTCTTCTACTGGCGTATAAGTTTCTGTCGATCGATCAACGGCGTGCATCTGATTGTGAGTCGAGGGGTGTCGACTTATCGGTTGCCTAAAAGAAGAGATCTTAAAAAAAAGGGAAGAAAAAACTTACAACTGGAGGCAGAACTGAGAGTTCACGCTCATGATTGTTTTCGAGTGAAGTGGTCGATATTCCGCTGTTCACTTTGTCGAGGGTGACGAGGGTCTTTCACTCCAAGAAGCGGCGCTGGACTGTCTTGTTGCATTCTGAAGGTGACACATTAACTCGCCTTGTGCCTTGAGTCACCCTCGATTTAAACGTTGCGGAATGAATTTCGTAGGGTACGGTAGAGCAGTTGGACTAGACATTATAGGAGACAAGAGAACGTGTTTTAGATGGAAGGGTTTCACGAAAGGGAGAGCAAAGGGGGAGGCGCGGTCGGCCGCATGGTGACGAGGGTCTTCCACTCAAAGATCTCTCGAGAAAAAAAGGCAAAGAGGAAAAGCGTCGCTGGTGACTCAAAATCAGGACGCGACCGAGTGCCGCGCCAAGTGCTAAATGAGCCTGAAAGGGGCGGCACGCTCGACTTGGCAGCTTATCTTTGATGTCTCTCTATCAAAACAAGGGGTTAAAACCTTGAAAGTAACCTCGAAAGTGGTGGCAAAGGCTCTGAATGACTGCAGACGAAGAATGAACCGACCTTGTACTGTCGAGAAGGATTGGGCAATTCGATCCTTTATCTCTTGTTCTTGTCACATATTGTTGGTCTCTCGACGGTCGCCTTTCCAAGGTGTGATCTTGACCTCTCGCAATGACCCGGCTGTGGCTAGTGCGAAGTTCTCGAAGCTCTAGTAGATTTGGTCTGAAGTCGAATTTCACACTCACTTGTTGCTGCCGGTTCCTGAAGGATCTTTTGAAAGCATTGATCAGCCACCACCTCAGGTTCTGAGGCTTCATGAGCCAGTAGGTGAGTGGTCGGTCGACTGGCGAAATCCTCAGGTTGAAGTAGAAGTAGAGGAGGCCACGGTCCAAGCTCTAGAGAGGTGTTCGCCAAGTGGGCAACAAGCCGCTGCCTTCAAAAGATTTATTACAGGCGAGCCAAAGAGGTTTCAGTAACTGGCCCATTAATGCGGGAAGTGCTTATAGAAAGTTGGAGCAGCTTACTGTCTTGTTGATGACGAAGGCCGAATAGAATGCGACTTTGCATCTTGACAACTCGTCTCTTTTCGGCGATCGCGGTGGCGTCCAAGGAATACCGACTTCGCGACGTTCGTGCTCGGCAAATTGTAAGATGCTGAAACCGACCAACCGTATATAGTTTCGAAGAAAAGAAGAAGAAGGTTGAAAACGGAGTTACCGAAATTTCTTCGCTCTCCGACGTACACTCCGGGTGGTTAAAAATTGCTTACTAAAATATGGCGGTCGCTGACGGCTTTTCTCCTCAGTGTGGCTAAATACATAGTGAGCCTCATCTCTTACCGGTGATTCTCAAGTCGTTTCAGCGTCCGCGTAATGAGCTGGGGGTGGGGGGAGAGAGAGGCGACGCGGGCCGCAGAGAATAGGAGACGGTCTGCGCGATCGCCCGACCTTCAATAGACGTGACGCGCTGGCCCGTTCGAAGAGTCTGAGGGGACAAAGAACAAGAGGAAGGCTGGACAAGAAGAAAATGGAAGCGCGCAAAAGCGTATTCATGTAAGGGAAGACCGTTGCAGGGGCTGTCAGCAAAAATACGACACGGCCAACAATGCATGAAGAAGATGAAACGTTGAGAAGAACGACTCGCCGAAAGCCCAGAAGAGACGAATCATTGCAGCTAGGTTCAGCGAGCCGGGGCAGGCCGGTCCGGAGAATAGGTCGGACAGATTTATTTTCCACGATCAGTCTTTTTCAATACGGCTGAAGAAACTCGATACAGAAACGCGACATAGGTGATCGTGGAACATTCTCTTGCCGTCTCAACGCTTTTTTCATTTTTCATTTATTCTTCTCACTTTTCCATTTCTTCTAGGGCTCATAAACGGACCTCGAGTGATGCGCATAAAACGGATCTTCAATTGAAGTCGATGAAAATAAGGCTGATTTTGATCTGATAATTATCTGCGAATCATCAGGAAAACGGTAAACGCTCTACGCTTTTTCTCATTCAATTTTGCTTTAGAAGCCAAGTTAGAGCAGGATTTCTCCGAGCAGCTCGGAGCAATCTTCAAGCTAATTTCAAGGACAAGAATGCTCGATCTCACCGCTAATTGTAAGGAAATGTGAGGCGAGTCTTAAATTCCACTTGAAAAGCCATCGGCATTCAATCAAATTTTCTTGATCTTTATCGAGGACGTCGATGAAAGTACCATTTTCATTACAGGCGCCATTCCCAAACCGTCCTAGCCTCGACGCCGAACGAGCGAGAGCATAATACTGGAATCCTAAGGTGCCATAATTTCTTTCATGCCAAACGTAAAATTCAGAATCCACCATTTGGATGAGGAATGGGGCTGCGGCGATGAGTTGTAAGCCTTAAACGAAGACATGTTTAATTTTTTTTTTGAAGCGTTTCAATAAAATATATGCTCAACTCGATAGTCACAAGCCAATTGAAGAAGGAAACTCACTAACTCTGTTAGCGAGACGAAAGAGGAGTCGATGGCCTTTCGGGCAGAAGATAACCGAAGAAGAAGCCAGACAAATTCAGAAAAGTTCGAAGACGTTGTGGAGCGAGATGAACGACAAGAACGGGAAGAAGAATGAACAATTATTGCATGCACTGGCTGCTAGAAAAGTCAGTCATCCCTGAAGCCAGATGGGCAAGCCGGAAAGAGAAACTAGCCGCCTTATTGTTAGCCGTTCAGAGTGTCGAATAGTAGAGTAAGCTGCATCTCCGCTACAGCATAACAGCCTAGATAGAGATCAAGGAAACTCGTACCCTCAGCAAATTTGCATTTGCACGCACTCAGTTCATGAAAGGCTACATAACAAGAGCGAAACTGGGACTGTTCGGAGTGATTCAACATACACCACGAAGAGCGCGAAGGCACGCATCAATCCTTTCTTGGGCAAAGAAACTCGCCTTCTATTCAAATCGAAGAGAAGAAAAGGAAACTCTGCTCGCCGCAGATATGCTCTAGCACAAGATTGACAGCGAAAGCAAGCATGAAACGGCGCAACGAAGCGATGAACGAGCAGCAACACACAAATCGGCCCAATTTTGTAGTGACTCGGGCACACCAAAACGTGAGGTCGGAATGAATTGAGCCTTGACAGGTATTCCCAAGCGATAAAGCGCAAAGAGCACCGCCCCAAAGATAAAAACGGCCATGGGAACGGCCCGCTTACTGCCAGATTGAAACGATTGAAACAGACAGGTCGTGGGACGTAGCATGAAGGAACCTGCCTTGAAAATGTCCAGTTTGTTACCGTTGCCATGTCTCTTCTTTAAAAGTGAAGTCAGTCAACAGTCGCGCTGTTGATACGCCGGCGCCGCTAATTGCAAGCCTGCAACCATTTCATTTCCAACAGAAGCGAAATCGATTGATGTGATGGGTAATTACGGGCTTACGGCAAGAAACATTAGTCGTCAGCGCATCAAAAAGACACGCCTTGTTCATTACAATAGAGCCGTACGATGTGCGATGAGAGCGATGGCATCAAGGAAAAGGAGAAGATTGGAACGATCGGCGCAAGAAAAGACGGCTCGTTAGCAAACTCGTCGGCTGGTATTTGAAGCGAAGCGAAACCGCGTTTTGAACTCTTCCTTTGTGTCGCCAACTGAAAGACGCTCAGAAAAGGAAACACAAGACGAACAAGAGAAGGCGTACGGGTCTCCCATGGACAAAAAATCGATCTAAGATCGTTGCCTGTTGGGGGCAAAAATTCACGCGAGAAAAACTACGGCTTCAGACGATGACCGGGTCGACAAGGCAAATGAAAGGAATGAGAAACAGAGTTACGAATAAGTTAGAATAGAGTCCGACAACAGAGCCAAATGAAGTGCCGCCTCTTACAATTAGTCCTTGCGCTAAGTTCCTCCTACTCGTGATGTGTTTCGGAGAGTTCGTTTTTTTGGCCCTCCGTCTCGGACGCAAACGGTAGCCCAATTGGTTGATCCGGCTCACCCGAAGACGGCCCATGCAAGCTAGTGAGAAAGGTCAAGAAAAGGAAAATGCTCCTCCGCAGAGGGCCTGACAGCGCGAACAGCTGGTCATCTTCTTCTCCCCTCTCTTCCGCGTCTTTTCCGTTCTTCTGTAAGTTCACACAGAATTTCTACCTTGACACCGCCTCTCCGATGCATCATCGTTTCTGGGGCGCGGACGCGAATCGTTTCTGCCAGTTACAGCGTCTCGACTCCAAGTTCCCTGGGACTTCACACTACCAAAGGTCAAACACACACCAGCAATCACGAGCATAAGAATGGGAACCGGGGTGTGTTAAATCTGCTATACCCTACGGCATAGAGAGGAATTTGCCTCACAGGGATATTTTCAGTAGTCATAGGAGCCGACTCTGCTCCACGGTATACAAGATTGTGGCCGCTGGCGAACAATGTTTTCACTCGTCATGCTTGCACTGCCTTTTTGCTGTCACGTTCTCCTCGGCGTTGATACTCACATCAACCTTCTGTTTTGTTGTGACGAAAAAGGAGCTTCAGACATTTGCGTTTGAAAAAGCAAGAAAAAGAAAATTGTGGATGTCAGTGTTTTGTATTAGCTTGAGACGTGAAGGACGACAAGCTTGAGAAGAAAGCACTCATCTTCTTCACAAGGCTGTCGCCCATCACGCTCTCAGGCTATGGAAACTGAGCCAGAATTGGTAGGATTGTCTACAAAGCTGGTAGTAGGTGGTTAGCCGAACGACATGGCGACCAATGTTCTTTCCAAAAAGACATATCTCCATTTTAGAAAGGGCGTTGGTCTCCACAACACTGGCTACGGAACAGACTGAACACTGGGAGAGAGGAGGAGCCTTTGCGCCTCTGTTATCATTTCACCGACTGTTGGCTTATCATTCAAGCAACACCGGATGTTCAGATATCAAGTTTAAGTCTGGGAAAGTATCAAACACGCGCGGAGAATAACTTGCATCCTCTCGTTGTTCTCTCTCTCTCTTCTGACCTTTCGACCCCAGTCTTATTAAAAGATCCAGACTCCCGATTCAATCAAAATGTTGACTGAAAAATGGGAAACGACTAAGTACAAAGTGTGGACAACCAACCGCAAGCTGAGTTGGATGCACGGCCGCACCGGGCACGAGCCCGTGCTGAAGACCTCAGCAATCCTTCCTTTTAGCTTTGGAGTTCCTGGTGAAGCTGTTGAGTCGGGAGACGGGCAGAGAATCTTCAAAGCGGGGGAAAGGGGGGGGGGAAGCGCCCATTTGGGTCCAGACCTCATCCGGCCTTTGCGGTTTGCCACTGAAAGAGGCGAGGAGAAGACGAAAGACGCTAGAAAGGACTATCCAGGTTTTTTCAGAGCTTGCAGGCACCTGTAACGGCGAGATGATGATCTCATCTGTCTCAATACGTTTGCCTTTTGTAATCCTCTCAATTGATTCTATCTAAGTATGACAGCAGAAAAGGCAGAAGCCTAATGGCCCGAAAACTCCGCCGTCTTTAGAGTCCGTCGAACGCCGAAGACCTTGCTAGTCCCTCGTTCTCTCTTCGTCAACTCTTGTTTCGCCCTCTCGGTGTTGCTCAGCGAGGAACCATGAGGGCCAGATAGGGTGGTGAGGCCACACGGCTGAGGCAGAACGCTGGGGCGTGGAGAATGTAGTGCGACCGCCCAATGTAGTGCGACGGAGAGTCGGCCTCACTATTCTCGTTATTGTGTGGCTTGTCGTTAAGCAAGATCGACTGCTTGAATTCCCCAGCTTGTTTCCTGTTTGGCAACTCCTTCACGGCTTACCCCTCCTCCCCCCGGCCTCCTCCGGCCTAGTTCAGCGGCATTGTAGCCAACATAACTATGAGGCTTGCATTAAAAAGCGTCATAAGCTTGTTGGTTAGAATGCTGCGGGCTCTCCGCTCCAAACTGTCCACATCAGCCGTCGATTGCTTTCGCTTCACCTTCTGAAGTCCTCTGTAGCCACCATAGTCAACTTAACGATCGGCTTTCTCCAACTGATAACACCAATGATATGTATTGTATGTAGTGTTCACCGCTGCCTCCAGCGTCCTCAAAAGAGCGCTGATGTTGAATGTCAGACGACAAATCTGGTAACTCAACCTCATTGATGAAGACGAGGCAGGCGAGAAGGAGTGATGAAAAGCAAAAAAAAAGCCCGAAGTACCGAGATGGGCGTTAAGATTGTCGTCAGTTTGAAGAGTGAAAAAATAGGTCAGCAGACAAACTTGCACCCAATCTTTGTTTTTATGCGACGCTTTAGGGAAGGAACAGGTCAGCTCATAGGCATGGCTGCCAACGATCGTACAAAAATATCCATTCTCAATCTTTGCACGAAAGTTGGGAGTCATGACACTTTGGCCTTGAGATGAGCTGGCTGAAAAGAGAAAGGGACGAAGTGGGCAAATACAGCGGCAATGTATTTAGCAACTGAAAGCCTTTCTCCAGTCTTTGATATTCCAAGTGTCAAGCAGCGCGTTTGATATCGGGGAATGCCAAGCGACTTGAAGATTTATCTTTCGTCCACTCTCCTGTTTCTCGGTCTAAGATATTGAACTTTTACCGTATTCAAGACTACCCCGAAAGTCAAATAGCACCAGTCGTCGCAACGTTGAAAGTGCATACTGTACGAGGAGACGCCAAAGAGGTTTCAGCAGCGTGCTTCATTAAAGGCAGAAGAGCTTGGATGCTCGGCCATCCTTGAGGAAAAATGCTCAGTAATCGGTGTTTGGTTGAAACCGGCCAAGGTCAAGAAGTTGAAGGGAATCTGAGGAAAGTTGAAAGGGATAGTAGTCTCTCAGTGTTCTCTCAGTCAAAAAAAGCAATCTCTTTTTGCTCGAACGGTTGAAATGCGGCACTAAAATTCTTTGGGAGGACAAAACGTGCTCGAAACTAGGTGTTGGGTAAAAGTGACGACGGCAAAATGCTAAGGTTGGGTTTCGGGGTTGCAAAACCGGGGTTACCAGGTTCGGGGTTGACGGGTCTGGCAGAAAATCGGGGGTTTCCGGGGTTGACGAGGCTGGCGGGGCCCCGGACCCAACCCTACTAAATGCTCAGTGCCCAATGCCCGGTCAGCTGAAAGTTAGTACCCACATAGTACTGCTGCATCGGCGAAGAGACCCGAAAACGACCCATCGTATGTGTTTCAATGGTTTCCCTCTTGGCGTTCCGCCTGCATCATGGCCTCCAGCGACGAGCAAAGTTAATCGAATTCACAACTTCGCTGCAACGGCTGGGAGTCACGAAACGTGAAACGATGGAAAATGGCCACAGAAGGAAGGCGGAAGTGAATGAGAGAGATATCGGAAGGAGCGTGTGAGCAGAGAAGCAACCAGTTCAAGCTTTCTTACTCACAGGCGCCTTCAGAGCCCACTCGTTATTTTTGGGGAAAGGCCGGCAATCGGTCGGAATAAAATTTCGGCAGCCATTAGTGACGTGTCAATGCGTGAATTAGTACACGCCGTGAACGCCAGCATAGTCCGAAGAGATTTCATTCCCTTTCTTCAAAAAAAATGCTGGCGTTCACGGTTCTTTGAATGTTGGAGGATTCACAAAGAAAATAAGAGTGAAACGAGATGGCAGAGACTACGACGGTCGCATCTTTGCACTGGCAGGCACCGCCAGTTCTCTTCCCACTCTTTCGCCACAATGGGCGTGCTTGACTATCAGATATCACTCCTAGAGCCATTGAAGGGCGTGGAAGCTTCCCCCTTTGTCGACGGCATTGCATACACTTCGCACAATCAACAAACTTCATTGTCTCCTAAGTAGCGGACTCGCGACTGGATATTTGGGTCCTCAGCGAGCGTCGACTTTTCGAGCACTCCGAGAGTTGAGTCTTCAGAAAACTCGACGAGCAGCTTTTCGCCTCCCCAGCTCAGGGCCAGACCCTGAAGAGAAGAAGCAGCACGACGAGCAGAAACGGCCGCCCCGCACTTCTCTGTTCACTGCGTCGCCCCCTTCTCTGTCCACAGCATGAGAAGCCGATAGCATCTCCTCGAGGCCGGAGGCGATGGGCCTGGCATCCTCACACTAACACCCCTCACCCTCTTCGTCACATTTCCTTGCCGGCCCGTCCATGGGGTCCATGTGCTCGACAGAACAATGCCACTACCAGCGACCTGCTTCGTATCATCAGAGTGATCCCGTAATGCTTCGCCTAGTGTTCGACAACTTCTCGCCTTTGGTGCCAACTCGCTTTGTTCGATCGTTCCTTTCGAGGTGGTCTCCCGGTGACCGCGTCTCCTCCCTCGTAGCCCTTCTCTCGGAGGAGATTGTGTTGCAACAATGAGAACGGCGTGCCCAGCAAGATCGCGCGAAGAAAAGAAGCGTTACTCGCTTTTTTTTCTTGTAAAAACCACTCACGGCGTTGACGTGTCCCTCCTCATCGCTGTCTCTGACCACGTGATTCCTGGAGTGTTCTGAAGTCGTCGCCGGCATACAGCCGGCCATCGTTTCACCTCACCGCACGCAAATTTTCTTTCGTTTCACATGCGAGCGCCGCTCCTAGCCGCCTCGCTCGTCGTGCTCTGCCTCTTCGTGAATGTTCAGACCGACATAGGAGAGCATCTCTTGATCATCGAACCTTAGAAGAAAATACGTGGTCATTGTTTCCAAATAGAAGACAAGGACGACATCTCCAGGGGTGTCGTCGCAGCTCTCAAGGCGCTCTCGACGGTGAGCTTGCTCATGGCGAATGCGGAGTCACCGTCTACCGTATCCCATGAAGTGGACATGAACTGTTGTGGACTTTACTCTCCCTTGTCACGTCAGCGACTAACCCGACGCTCTCGTCCAGCTCAAGCTAGGCCTTTCGCGATGGATGGGTGACTGCGTTGCACTAATTTGATGACCGGCTCGCCTCGTTGTTTCGGTTTCTGCTTTTTCTAGTCTCTCTTCGACGTCGGCGACGAGTTCCACTTGTCCTCTCTTCGTCCTCGTCCCCCCCCCCACCATCCCGTTCCGCCGTTTCGCGTCCCCAGTCTGGCGAAGTTGCACTCAAACCTCTCTTCGGAATCGGTTTCGAAAACACGAGTCAAAAGTGTGCGGTGCTTGAAGGGCATAACTCGACTCGCCGCCATGCATCAAACGTGTGGCGCGTCCGATTCAGAAGGGGGATGTGCAACGGCGCGGAATGGGAAGAGGAGAGGCCAGGTGGAACTCGTCGGGAACTTGCAAAAAATGTTGCGACGCGGCAACTGCTGTGCGTGAAACCACGCGACCTAGCCGCTCGTCACAACATCGTCATGCGATCTTTTCCACCTTTATCGCAATCAATAGCCTCACAGCTGGTGGAGGGTATCGCGTTTGTCGACGAGAAGTGAAGGAGGAGAGACTATGAGAACAATATCGCCCGCACGCTCCGAGTTTCCTATCGTAGTGCAAGACTTGCCTGTAAATTTGGGTGAGCCGAAAGCGAAGACTTTCGAGTAATCACGGATGCTCATTGTCCACAAAAAAGGCTTGCAATGCAAGAAATTGCTGACTTTTGGGCAGAGGAAAAGAATTGCGAGAAGGAGAAAGGAGACAAGAACAAATGAGTCGGCCTTGCCTTGCCGGCTCATCAACAGAGAGAGAACTTCGTCAGCCACTCTGCTGGGTTAGAGAACAAAGCATGTGCAGTTTTTTGCAACTGAAGGCGTCCTCATTAGCTGTCATTTCGTGAAGTGCGTCCCTCCTCGTTCTCGGCTCTTCTCGTCTTCTCTCGATGTCTTCAATGGCAGCGCTGAACATCGAGCCTCCTTCGGCGAGCTTCCCGGCCACGGGCGGCAACTCCAAGCACAGCATCGTGTCGCTCTCCGACTCCCGTCTCGCCTTCAAGGTCTTCTCTCCTCTTTAGCTCCAAGAGCTCTCAGGTCAAATCCTCAAACAACAGCGACTACCGCGTCAACCCCGTCTACGGCTTCCTCGAGCAACGTCGCGCTCGAGATCATCCGCACCTCGGGACAGGCGAAGCAGGATAAGCTTGTCGTGCAGTGGCGCCGAGGCCTGTGCGACGGGGGGGGGGGGCTCTCCTAGCGCTAGCTCTAGTGGCCGCGGCTACGGAGAAGCGAACGTTGCCATGACTAGTTGTCCTCTTGAGGACCTGGCCCTGAGCTTGGAAGGCAAGAAGCTGTTCGTCGAGTTTTCTGAAGACTCAATTCTCGGAGCGCTTGAAATGCTTCAACAAAGCCCACTTAGGGCATGGTTTCGGGCCGGGCGCCGGAAGACCCGGTGGAAGAGAGGAGAGGAGATGCAAGACGGCTCCGGCTACATAGGGACATTGACGCCACACTCGCGCTGCATAGGCTCGGCAAGGGCGAGAGAACGACTCGACCTGTTAGCTTTTCGATGAGGAAAGAGAGCTCGCGAGCGCTCTTTCCATGGCGTGGAGCCACTTCTTGCAGACTCTCAAAGAGGAAAATCGTGCTGAGAAAGGCCTGAAACGACTGTCAGAGAAAAGGAAGAGACGCTGAGGATAGCATGGAAGAGGCTGAATTTAGAAGGCAGTCGACGTTGAAAAGGAGCTGCCGGAGGGGATAATGAGGCATTTTATTATATATATCTCGCAGGTGTGAATCGTAAAAGCAAACGCTGCTGGTGTTGGCGAGAGCGCATGCTTAAACGACTCGGAACCTACAGACTTTTTTGCATTTCGCGGCATTAAGGGATAGCGTTGGAAACACTGCAAGTTGTTTGCTTAAGCTTCAGAGCAACAAAGTTCTGACTGTGAAGGTTTCCTCACTGGCTTGTCTCTATTCCCACTTTCAGTATGAGCTGAGCACGACTCTTTGCGTCTTTATTTCGCCAAAATTTGTTCGCATGATTCTATTGCTTAATCGCGATTCCAGTTCGGAAAGGAGCCGGCAGGGAAACAAAAGTCTACCATTCTCGTCTCTGACAAGCCGAAGCATGGACTGTCGGCGCGAAGGTGCTAATGAATTCTATGGAAATAAGACATTTATTCGCAAGGCGCATGCCAGGCGTTTTCAATGTGCGCGAGTTTGAGCAGTGGGAGAGAAGTTTCGTCAGTCCCTTTACGGCAATTTTGAAATTTTATGTTTTATCCACAACAACAAAGTTAATTCCAGTGTGTACCCTCGGGAATGTCTCTAAGCAAACCGGTTTCGAATGGTGGCGAGGCGATCAATTTGGCGACTGTGAGGCAGCACGCCTTCATGGAGGTCTTCTGCGACCTTTCGGCTCTCCAGAAAGAGCTTTTGAAACAAGCAGCTGCAATTCAGGTAAGTCCTTTTTTAAAATAGCAATACACCATTCTGCAGAATGTTGAAACGGCTAAGGTGGTTATGAACCAGATCTGCTGCTCGCCTTTTCTTTTTGAGAGCGTCCAAAATTTGAGTGCATTTGAGATGTTCAATGGGTAAGCAATTTATTTCGAAAATCAGTCCTACTAGCATATTCGCCTATCGCACGTCAGGCAAATTCGAGGCATTAGATCGCCTCTTGCCGATCTTCTCCGTGCAGTGCCGCCGGGTACTGTTATTGGGCGACGAGCCTCTTCTTCGTCTATTCAGCATCTTTCTCGCTGCTAAAAGTGAATTTCTTGAAACGACCACAATTGCACATATTTGTGCCCTTCAGACATTCGCCACGCATTTCATGACGTGCCGCCGCTGATCCAGCAGCAAATTGAAATGCAATTCAATGCACCAGCGGACGAGCTTTACATCGTCCTCGTCAAGGCTCAGCCGGGCTTTTTCCTCCTCAATCGAATGGTCCCCGACACGATCATTATTATGGACCCAACACAGGACTGGATACGCCAGCAGGTGGGCTATTCATCTCACCAACACCACTGCTTCGGATCTCCTGCACGGCTTGCTTGCGCCAACTGACTGTCCTGTCGTTCTCAGTCGAGTTCGACCCGACGACATATGAATCAGTTAAGGTCACCGGCGACGAAGAGCTGCGAACCTTCCTCGCGCGCCAGTAAGAACTCATATTTCATGGAAAATTTTCTGCTTATTAGGCCGGGGGAGACTGATTTCCTCCGAGAAGTCGACAGAATCTCCAGAATGCATGGCCAGGGCATACCGAGACTCGTAAAACCAAACGAAGTTCCACAATCACTCAAAAACCACAGCTTTCGTCGCTTTGACTTCGCTGACAACAATGTTTGCAAGGCTGACTTCGAGTGAGGAGTTTGACTGCGTACAGATCAAAAAAAGAGCCACGCATTTTTCTGATAAACGCACTTTTAGAGAGGATGATTATTGCGAATTTCTGGGAGAATTCCGCGGAACCAAGACTATAAAAACGGAGCCCATGGTATGCGCTTGTTCTTCAAATTCGAAACTGCTTTTGAAATTGTTCTAGGAAGCCACTACTACCGCGGAGGAAATGCTCCAGTCGGTGCAGAATGAGAAGAACGAGCTCAGCGTGGAGTTTAAGAACCTCAAAGGTGAAGTAAAGAAACTCCGCAGAGTGAGTAATTCCCTATTTCACAAACGATATGTTTTTTTCGGCGTATGGTCTGGCCAAATTCAAGCTCGCTGCGGTGAAGCTCAGCCACCAGAAAGAGCTGGATGCTATGAAGGCTACCATCCTTGAAAAGGTTCTTGGTGTATTTCCCTAGAAGGACTCTGTTCAGGACGGCAAACACAAGGAGGAGCTCGATATGATGCGCACGAAGTTCCGCAACAAGGAAGAAATGCAACGTGAGAAGACTAGTATGCAGGTTGGTTATGCGGTTAGAAGAGCAAAGTTGCAGCAACATCGAGTTGAAACATCAAATAACGATATCTTAAAACGCATTGTCTGAGAAAATAAAATTCTTCCTAGGAGCCCTTTTGACGTATAGAATCAAATGGCATACTCATTGTCAGTTTCGAGCAAAACGATCGTTTCAAGTTTTGACCAAGAAACGGTTTCACGAAGTTCAGTTAGCTCACCAGATGCACCCCTTTGGTTAAGTTAGAATACGATCCTTTCGCTTCAGTATAAAACTGAGTATGCCATTCGATTCTATGTCCAAAAGTGCTCCAAGGAGGAATGTAAACAGAAAAATCTAAAAATCGATGTGTCAAGCCATTCTTTAGTCTCTATCAGACAATGCTTTAAAAGGGCATTTGAAAACAACATAAAACAATAAATAGATATATCGCAGAAGAGAAAATACTTTATAGGGTCAAAATGAGGAGCAGCGCAAGAAAATGGAGAAGGGAACGCAAAAGCTCTTCGACATGATTGACCAATGGGCTACTGAAAAGCTCAACCTCATAGAGCAGATAACAGCGCTCCAGAGCACTCTCTCGGTTATTCATCGCGTCAGCGGACCCCGAAATGGAAACAGTGGAAATTGATTCTTTTTATAACAATGGCTACTATATTCTCTTGAAGTTGATGTGTACTTTATTCCACCAGCATTAGTTATTATTTTTCGGGATTTTAAGTGCAATAAATTCTTATCTTTGGGCATCGAGACGCGAGATCAGCCGAGCGAGGTCTGAGAAGAGAATTGACAGGAGAGTCTTCGCGGGCTGGTTCGCCTTCCGCCGCTAGAAGGACATTTCACCAATCGGGAGTATCCACCTCAAACTCAAGCGCCGACTCTTCAATGAATGTTTCCTTCCAGCCATGCTCTATGGCTGCGAAACGTGGACGGCGATGCAGACCGAGTGGGCGAGACTCGAAGTCGCGCAGAATCGGACGGTTCGGATGATGCTCGGCATCGCTCTTCGAGATGGCACGATGATTGAAGCCGCCTACCGCAAGCTCCACTGGACAAAGAAAATCGTCTTCATGGACAGCGACCGCTGGCCGAAGCGTATCACCGACTGGCAGCCGAGGAAACAATGGAGGGACGATCTCGAGGACAGGGGCTCAACTGGCAGCGGACGTTCAGTTCTGAACGGGTGAAGTGACAATTTTGTCTAAATCGGCATTTAAAAAAAAAGAAAAGACTGCACCAAATTCCCCCCTATTACGTTCTTTACGTATCACACAGGACGAGATTTTGGTCGTTTACAGAGAGGGTGAAGGACATTTAACGTACTTGAAACGAATGTCTGAGTTTTTCGCAAACTTTTATTGAACAGTTGCCTCGTATATTCTGGGAATGGAGCTTGTGCTTATGGGGCAAGGTGCAGAAGGAAGAGGAGGGAGTGGGTGACGTCGAGACGGACACCGGCGACTCCCTCGGTGGTGGTGGTGGTGGACCAGAGCTCGGTGGATTCCTCCTCGGCCGTGAGGGTGGAGGTCTCCTCCTCGCTCGTCGTCT
>JAQIXL010001675.1:0-16403 GCA_034700245.1 Poikilolaimus oxycercus
CATACTCAGCTAAAAAAGTTGAAAAATCGAAGTGCCAAGGTATTTTGGGGCATTCGCCGTTCTCTCGAGCAGCGCCTCTTAATCCCTCAGTACTCGGGTATCGTTCAGGCGGCTAAAAAGGTCTTGGTTAGGGTTTAATTGACTTTGAACTGAAGTCTGTTTGCCTTTCATTGCGCGTCTTTTAGACGACACTGCGTTCTGAAACCTAACTGGGAGCCATCTCTGTTGTCTCAGTGATGACATATCGTCATAGTCTATGCTCGAAGCAGAAACCGCAACTCTGTCGGAGTCTGATCGTCGTTTTCAAGATGGTCGCTAATTGATTTCAGTGTCTATTCAACGTTAGCGCAGAGTTCTCACATGGCGACATTAACCAAAAGATTGTCTCTTGTCGGTTTACTGAGGGTACTCCGTGAAGCAAAAGTTCGCTCAGAAGTTTTAGAGAGATCTTAAAATTTCACAAAATAATGCTCTAGTGCTTTTATGAGCCGGTTCTCAATTCTACCGCACCGTTCTGTCTGAAGTTTGCTCCGAACTGTGGAGGAATACAAGAGGAATGCTTTGTCATAATTTGCAGACTTTCCTAGTCTCCGCCTCTCTGAACAGTTTGCACTGTTAGCTACTGTATCAGTGTTGACAACGAAGTAAGGCTCAATTCGGAGAGTACAAATAGCCGAGATCGCTACTAGCAGCCTGTGTGGCATTATTACATCCGCCGGGAATGACGTTCGTAGTCTCACCTTCAGCGGCAATTTTTCTCGGTCTGTTCCTGTATGCGAATGGCGTCAGAGACCGATTTTAGTATTTCTTCTGCCCCTGGCGGTCTCAAAGCGTAGCGTTTGTCAGTATCAAGACAACAGCATCACATTGTCTTGGCGTGTTGGTTTACCATTTGTCGAATGACGTCTTTTCTATCTAGATCTGGCCAACATCTCCGCGCTATCGCGATTTCACCGGCTGCTGTACTTTGAACGTGGGCTATACACTTTCAGAGTGAATATTTTCGATTGTTCATAGCAGTTTGAGACCATTAGTCCAGTCGCATCGAACGGTATTGTTGCTTCGTCTCCCACGAAGGCAAGGGCACGTCGGCTGAGAACCTTTCTTGTGATTTTGTTCATGCTATTTAAAAATGCCTCAACTAGTCGTAGCCGACACTCGGGGTAATAAACGATTCTATATACACGAAACGTGATTTCTGTGTGAATTGATCTATTTGAAATTAAAAAAATTGCTGTCGGATTTGAGAACTGTATCTTTTCACAGTCAGAGCATGACATGGGTTTCGCGACGCTTGTTTGTGCAGGATTGGGTCGTTTCTTGGAGTTCTATTGTATATGTCATTCTGCTCGTCTTGATGCGCTCTGCATCATGGGCAGCGTTTTTGGCTACCACGAGAAGATGCCTAATTGAAAAATCTTTCTCAACGGCACAAAATCTTTTTCAACGGCGCAGAACTTCAAACGTGGAAGAGGACGACCAAAGACACGCTGAAGGAACGACTTCATCCGAGCCGTCTGGATGAGGATCGCCGTCTACAATAACGAAAACTTCAATCCATGACGTGGCGCATGAAACTGTGCAGAGCCACACGAATAAACTTGCACTTGAAACGACCTTTTGCAGCAGACCTGTAACTAATGCCGATTTCCGATTTTACAGTCCTTATTTTTGAGGCAGCAATTCTTCCGAAATCGTTGTTTCTGCATGTGAATCCCGCATTCAGTGCTTGATAGCAGCTATTTATGAACGTCATTTAGCAGTTTTGAGGACAGACTTGAAGACGCGCAGGCGGAATCTCGTAGATGAGGATGGTGCCGTTCGGTGCAATGGGACTGGCAGCCACGAACTGGAACAAATATTGGATTCTCGAAGGCTAACCCACGTTCCAAGTGCTGCAACCGGCGAGATTGAGAGGGCGCGGAGAGGTTTGCATGAGCGGACGAGTGAAGGTCGCTTGAACAGTGCCTCCTGTAAAACAGTTTCTTGTCTTCGGTAGCTGCATTGCCTTCGAATCCCTTTCATTTCTTTTACTCACCGACGTACTGTACATTGAAGTTGCTAACAGCTGGCGATTGGTCGAACTTCGGCGGTCCGGGTCCATATGTATGACCAGTCGAGAGATAGGCGCGGTTGTTCAGCAGACGAAACATGACCACCTCGACATCTTCCTGAACAAGAGATCCGATAAAATTTTGAAATATCTCAACATACGTCGTTGTCTCCCCATGCTACAGCTGTCCACTGCCCGTTGCGAATGTTGTTGTTGACGAAGCGAACTTCCACTTGGTTGCCTCTCGTCTGAATAGGGAAGTTTAAAATTGATTGTAAACTGACCCGCCAGGACGATGTGATGCCGTTGCCTTGATATTGGCAAACGCTGCGCTGAGAAGCGGCCAGGGAGAGGAGAAATACTAAAATCGTCTTTGACGCTTCCGAAAAGCAGCAACAAACCGAGGGAAGCCACCACTGGGACTAGGCTAGTCATTCCCGACTAGTTGTGCTGGTGCCACACGACTGCTTGTTGCGACTATTTATACTGTGTGTGAACACGGATACAGTAGCTGGAAGTGCAGAGAAACGTTCTGTGAGGCGGAGACTCACAATAGAAAACCTTGTGAGGAATGCCATCACCTCCCCCGCGTTCATTGTCTGACTTCTAAAAAAAATTAAGAAAAAATCTGCAAACACAAATGCAAGATTTTTCAGTATCAACTTCCTTTTCGACAATCTTTTTCTCGCTCACGCTGGCGTTCTTTCGCACATTGAAGCACTTCATTGTGTTAGCTGTTCAGCGAGAGAAAGGATTTTTTTCAGAAAAGGGCCTCTCCGTTTTGCTCGCCGATCAACCATTGACAGGTAAAATTGTAGACATTTTTGTCTATGTTGTCCACAGGATGGCACACCATCACTTGTAGTCTATACCCAAAGCACAGACTGTAACCAAGAGTCTGGAAGATCGTGCATCGTTCTCAAGACGGTCGCTAGTTGATCTCAAGTCCGCTATGTGTTAAGAGTAACAGCAACGAAAAGATCAGCTCGTGCCGGGCATGCCGCTAAATCGCATTGTACAAAGGTTTCACCGTCTGACTTCCTCAATAGCGTCTTAGACTTAGCATTCATAAGGAATTATTCTTGTCTTCGTTGGAAATGACTGTAATGTCTGAAATAGAGGAAAGATTTCGAGGAGAAGTTTGAAGATCAATGTTAATCGGCTAATTTGTCAAGCATCCTTCGTTGAAGCCTTTAAAGGTAATAGTCGCAGAAAAGGCTTTTCCTGAAAGACTCATCAGAAACGTGTTCTGACTTCTACCGAAAGACGAAAAACAAACGAAAGGTCGGTGCTCTCTGTTAAGTGCAATTCGGTGCGGTGATTTCACAGTTCAGGCACACCGGGCGTTCTTTTCTGGCGCGACGCCAATCTGAACACATGCACCTAACTGATCAACCATAGAAATTAGCAATCATGAACACTTGACCTTTTGCAAGTCATATGCGAAGCAAAGCGTCGCTACTCAAGAAAGGTGAAAGGCCGTCACTTTTCTGGCGTCACCCAGACCTCGAGAAAAGTGAATGGGAACGCGGCTTCTAGTTGCCGACCGGAAGACAGATAAATCTAAATTGTCTAGCACGCGGGCATGACAATGCTATCAGACAGACCAGCACCGAGAGCGAAGATGACACACTATAAAGCTTTCGAATGAGCGTTTATATAAGGGTTTCCATATACGATAGCAGAAGGAAATATATCTACTATTCCATAACATTTCCAATTTTCTTACATGCTTAGAACTTGCGACGGTGTCAATAATCGTTTTCTTTAGAAACATGCTACGAGTCGTAGTCTTGCTCGCACCGATGCTCGGCATGGCCATGGCTGCGCAAAGCTTTATCAACATCACGTTCAGCTACCAAGGAGCGAAAACAACCGTCATGGGACTTAGTGGCGCCAAAGGTCGCTCCTTCTTGGGTTTGCCGTATGCTGCTCCGCCAATCGGACCACTCCGCTTTAAAGTTAGGCGCAATAGAACGACATTTAGCAATTGAACTTTCAGCCGGCTCAAGCGGCGCCGTTGTCCCGCTTTGTCGATGCTACTACGCAGCAGCTACCGTGCGCTCAGCATCTCTCGCCTGGAGCTGAAGACTGCCTTCGTCTCAACATCTACACACCGCTGGTGCAAAAAGACAAAGATTTAAAACGCCTTTCAGAATTCGCCCCCGACCGCAATGTTGCCCGTCTACTTTTACATCCATGGTGGTGGACTGCGTGGAACATCCCGTATGCCAGACGGTCTCTTCGATAACCTGGTGAACCGCGGACCCATGATCATCGTCACCTTGGATCATCGACTTGGCCCTTTCGGTCTGTGCTTTCGGGTTTCAGATAATAATTATTGTAACTCTTTTGAGGCTTCTTCAGCACTCGCGAACAAACAGTTCCGGGAAACGCGGGCATGAGCGACTGGATTGTCGCTCTCCAGTGGGTACAGGGGTGAGTCTCGGGGCCGCAGTTTGACGTTTCTTAAAGCTACATTGGCTTCTTTGGTGGCGATCCCAAAAAGGTCACGCTCGGAGGTGAAGGCGCTGGAGCCATCAGCGTCTCGTTCATAACCATGTATCCGAAGGCCAACAGTAAGCGTCTGCACTCAGTGCACCAGTCGCTCAGGCCTTTATCGTTCTCTCATCTTGCAAAGCGGGTCTGCATTTGCACCAACATTCATGTCGTACAGCTCGTCCACGAGGAATGCCAGCATGTACGCTTTCTCTGAATCCACATTCTTCGAATTCAGGCTAGTTGCCGTCCGAGCCGGTTGCGCGACCATCGATCAGTGGAACATGCACGATTTCAATGAGTATCAGGTGAACGATCGCACTAACTAAGCCAATCCAAATAAATTCAGAAAATCATGACGTGCCTTCGCGGAAAAAGCATGGATGAGATCCTTGCTGCGGACGCAGCCGACCCTGCCTTCGACGCCGCCAAATGGGGACTCGTACCAGTAAGAACCGAAGTGATTTGTTTTGTAAACTCTACTGCATAGGATCCTGAGTACCTGCCAGATCGTCTCGAGACCTTGGCACTCAAGCGACGTCCTGTTCCAGTGATGCACGGCTCTAATAACCAGGAGTGGCTATTCATGAGTGGGTAATCATTTCCTTGTCGACGCTTGTTCTGCAGCCATGAACGCAATTCGCAACAACAACCTGACCGGCTTCACGCGTAACTACGTCACCGAGCACATGCGAACCAGCTATCACATGGGCTATTGGGATAACTCTCGTAAATCGATTGTTTTACGCAAAATGCCACTTACAATTAGAAGCGGTTTTCAACGCGGCGAAGCATGTCTACTTCGACTCCATGACTGCAGCTGACGATGACCATATCGCTTGGTGTCTACGTCACTTGGAAGTACGTCTAGCAGAAACCCACAAAACTATATTTAAGGTCTGGACGGAATGGAACTATTTGGGGATTACCAAGCGCGATGCGTACTACTTCCTCTTCACTGGAAGTCCCGTCTACCTCTTCGCAGTCAACACCTATCCTGTCGTTGTTGATCAAATGGTAACGCACCTGGGATACCAACGTTCTTTCGATCCCTGAGCCGAAACTACGTGCTGTGGCGCACACGATGGATCTCAGCTTTCTTTTCAACTTCGACTACGTTGATGGAAACACTCCGCTGTCGGCGACTCGAGACAAGACCATTGCAGAGCAGATGGGAAAACTCTGGACCAACTTCATCCGCACTGGGTACACAATCTGTTTTTAAACTTAAAACTTAAACTTTGAAATTTAAAAATTATTGCACTTTCATTTTGTAGAAATCCGACGCCAAAGACTGGAGGAATCAGCATGCCGTACACATGGGAGAAGTTGGACGCCACCGACAACTACTTGTCCATTACCGATAAGCCAATGATGGCCAAGGTTGATGATTGAATTGTTCTTGTCAAACAGAGCAGGGCTACTTCCGTCGCTCAAACTTCTGGGTCTGCAATGCTACGGCCATCGACGGCTTCGCTCCTCCATACTGTCCTCTTATGTAAAAGGCTCCATTACTGCAGAATGAATAAATCCTTGGTTTGAGAGAAACATTTAGTTGCCATCACTTAAAAAAGTTGGTATCATGCACATCTAGACAAGCAACGGCTCGTGTGATAGTGCTTCGAAACAACTGGTAATGCAGAATTAGTCTTCCCTCCCCTGCCTTGGCTCGAATATCCTCTTCTCTCCCCTGCCAACGGAATGTGAACCTGATCAGTGGTCGGCATGGAACATTTTCTTACTGCCACCAGACGGGTCCTGTTCGTGGGCGTCCAAAGTTGCGGTTGAGAGATCAACGGAAGAACGTCTTGAGAACAAAGATCGAGACAAATTGTCTTGAAACTCTTCACGACGCTTGCATACATTCCGTCAATGTTTGCGCGTCGAGCATAAACTACGACAGTATGTCATCACAGAGGCCAAGAAGCAAGGCAGGGACCGCCAGATCAAGTAACCGTGAAAGGGAATAGAAAGCGCTAAGTGAAGGATAATCATTGGCGCATCTGCCCTGCATTGCTAATGGGCTTCGAACTCGTTAGAAAATTCTCTCAATCCAGTTTTCTTGTTCAATATCACTTTTATCAAAAAACGAAGAGCTCGAATATCATCTTCCCTCCCCTGCCTTGGCTCTTTGATTACGCTCCTCTCCCGTCCAAAAACCTCCACCAAAAATGTTTCTAGAGTGTTCTCCAAGATGCAGTTGCTCTCGGAACTTTCGAAGTTGCAGCGTCCTCTGGAAGGCGGTGTTTTTTTATCAGGGATTGAAAGATATTGGCACTTGTACTTTGGCCGCTGGTGACTGCAGGTGACGACAGTGAACATCCGTTTAAGCGCTTTTTGCAAGACAGAGCCCAGGAAAACATGTGGGTGTGGTCTGTGAATGAAGTGGAGCAAGACCGGTAGAAGAGGTCGTGAATGAAAGAGCGAAACACATCACAGAGACTTTCTGTCAATGCCGATTGCGAAGCTCTTGTGGAAAATGACATCCACTGCTGCCTCTATGAAAAGTAACTCTAATCTGAGATTTGTCCAGGGCATCGATGAAGAACCAATTCATTCCTTGAGTTCGCCACTATCACGCACCATCCAGAACGACGTTGTTGTTGCACCTTCATCCGAATCTGAAGGTCCATTTACACAGTTTTTAAAATTGCGCTAGTAGAAGAAAGAACGATTTGCTCGAATCGCGCTAAAGTCATAACGTCACAGTGTCAAACAACGTTTGGGCATACTTGTAGATAAAAATCAACAAATTTAGTTTGCACCTCTACAACCCTGTCAATCAGTGCAGGGGAAGCAGAAATGACGGCAACATATTCACAAAGATTCGCCTTGGGTCGGATGTCTGACAAACCACGACCGAGTAGCGAAACAGCCTGGTAATTTCTTGCTGTCGGCGAATCGTTTAGTCACTATTTTTCTACGATCATTGCACTGATTTATTGCGTTTTGTTCACGACAGTCAGTCTAGCCTTTGAAATCAGTCCTGATGCAGCTGATCGACTTACGATGGAAAACGTAGGTCTTTCGATGACATTGAGACTCGAGAAAATGCTCGAGTGCTCGAGTTTTATAGATCTTCTTCTTCTATATGTATGCAATGGCACTCGTATTTTACGTCTATTTGTATCTTTTCGTTATCTACACGGCATGGTGGAACAACTGCCTTCGATTGCTAAATAGATTCGGCTTTGTCGTCGATTTGGAGGTCGAAATCTTTGAAGGGCGCGGTATGCCGCTTTAGCTCTTCACTTTGCCTTGCGGACAAACAGGCAGGTCGATGGCCGGTCTCTATCTTCGCCTTGGCGCACTTGGTACAATTTAGTTTCTAATTTACGTGTCGCATTTCATTGAGAGAGTGTATAAAGCGAACCCACTCTCCATACAAGCAAAGAGTTCTCGCGAGCCCCACATTTACTTCATAGCCATTGCAGTGTTTGGTTTATTCGGAGTCTGCAGTTTTGGAATCGAAATATTTCTCGCCTTTAGCAAGAAAAATGATCATCTTCTTCACAAGCCAAAGATGATCGTTTCTGGAATATTTATGCTCACGCAAATGTTTTTCCTTTTTCGGAACTCTAATGTTCGTTGAGTGAATCATTGAAAACGTTCAGATGTCGATTGCTCGTATGAGACCATTGGCAAGGCTCGGGTTTATGCACTTGATCGCGCTGAATTTGTGGAATTGGATACGCTTCGTTGTTGCCAAACAAGCCCTTATGGATCATCATCACGCACATTGCCTTAAAAAGATCCACTATTTCACGGAGAGCGATTCTTCCGGTTCCGACGAAGAGGTTTCACGCATGAACTGAAAGAAATCTCGTAGATGAGCAATTCGGGCTCCGAGCAAGACATAGAGCGGAGTCTGAATAGCACGTCGATAAATCTCTATAATAACGGCACCACAGAACAGCATTCCATCGGCTCGTCGATGCTCATGTTCACCCAGATCGGCGCTATTTCTTCGTTTCTAATAACATGTAAGCTACATTATTATTTCCTTAAATAAATGAAAACATCGTTTTCTAGGCATCGTCGAGTTCTCGGTGATCGCAGCGGCTATGTTCTTGTCAATTTGGTTGTCAATTGATGGCAATCCACAAGCTCAAGAAGTTGGGAACACCGTGAAGAGGCGTAAAATTTACCGTGTCGACTGCAGGTGCGCTTTGTCGAGAAAAATTTTTTTTCTCAGCGCTTCTATGTGCGGCTTCCTTAGTGGATTTCTTTTTATGCTGATGACGACGACCGTTTTTGCGGTGCATTCCATTCTCGGAAGCGATAATCAACATGTCGCTGCACAGAAATCTTACCAAATTGCTAGCATTGTTCTGTACATTGGTGGACTCCTAGGATGCTGCTTAGGATTATTCCGGTCTAGCGTTACATTTGTGAAAAATGAACCTATACTTCAGAATGACGAAACTTCAATACCGCGTTCGCCAATTGCACATCACGCATTTCGTTGACAACATTCTTCTCTGCGTCGGTCTCATTGGCGAGCTCTTCTACTGTATTGCTGGAATCGAGCTCTACCTAATGTTTGTATGATATCCTAAGTAGACAGTTTATACAGTTCGACGAATAATTCCTCCGGAAAGCACTGGAATTCAGTTACTCGGGGTGGATTTCAGCTGGTTGCTTTAGACCTCGTACTTCTCATAATTCGCCTGATTCAAGTCTGCACGCAAACGACGCTAATCTTTATGGCAGGAAGGTAGCCTTCATGTTGAGTCGAATTTGTCATAGATTGTATGACAAGCATAATCTCCGAGCTGGTCGTCAATTCGTTTCCTTCCTCCTCATTGTTAACGCGACGCTCTTTTTATTTCACACTGCTCAGACAGTCACGGCGGACGAGCTGAAAACGGAACTCCCACCTCAGAACGCTCTTCTTCTCATCGCCTATCCGTTGTCGATATTCTATCGATTTCACTCAAGTGTGTGTCTAGCGGAGATCTGGAAGAGTTGCTACGTTCAGAATAACGAGCAGGTTTGATGATTATGTATTAGAAAAATATTACAGATAATGAGTGACGAGGAAGTTGACCCACCGTCAGTCGTTTTTCTTTCATCAGCCTAGCAATGCATTTTCTTCAATGAAAGTTTTGAACTAAACAGATGAAACTTTGACACTAGAGAACTGCATATTTTGATAAGGGGAGCCAAAAGCACGCTTTGACAATGCAGTTTTATTTCAAAAAGTTGTTTCAGAGCGTTGTTGACGCACAACGAATGACAGAAATCGCAATGCTCTGCCCCTGAATTGAGTAGATCCATTGGCCACTGCCGTCGCACTGCAGCGTCATCGTGGAAGTGCCCACCTGCTCAACAAATGTCACTGGCGATCCTGTGTCCGCACCGCCCTGAAAATCAGGAAGAGAATGAAGCACGCAATACTATGACGTTGAAAGCGCTTGGGAAAATGCGAGATACTCACGTCGATGGTAGTAATGGCTCCAGGAGCGTTTTCAACGCAAGTCAAGAGCAGTTCGAGGCAGCCTGCCGCATTCGTCGTGATGGTGCCCATTGCCGGACTGAAGGGCTTCACGCCCTCTCCCGTTGTGAGAAATGTGATTATACCAGTCGTGCATCTAGCGCAAGCCGCTGAATAATTCTGCTCAGTCTTTTTAGTTAAACTTTTCAAGCCTTCGGTTGTAAACGACTTTGGGCTACGGTTCGATTATTAAGGCGAACTTTTCTACTAAGCGCATCTCACCAGGTGTGGTTGTCGGTGGGCGAGTCCTCGTAGCGGCTGAACGTTTTTAATTTCATTTTTTAATAGTTTCACCGGTTGTCGTTGTCGTCGTCGACGTCGGTCTTGTTCTCGGAGTTGCTAAACATTCCAGACTTTAGATATGATCTGAAGTCTGTACTTGTTGCAGTCGTTGTGGTTGGACGAGTGCGAGTCGTGACTTAATTCGCAAACTTCAGAGACTATTTCAATACTCTCACCTGGAGTACTAGTTGTCGTACGAGTCGTCGTCGTTGTGGTCGACGTCGTCGTCGTCGTCGGCGACGCTTAATCGCTCAGAATCAGTTGAATCGAATGCCCGACTTACTTGTTGTAGTAGAAGGCGTAGACGACGGAATAGAAGCCGGTGGCCACTCCCAAGGGATCTGACTCCATGGATTCTGGTGTCCCCAAGGGTCTTGAGAATTCCAAGGATCCTGGTGGTTCCAGGGATTCTGGTTGCCGCCCAGCCATGCCCACGGATCTTGATTGCCACCTTGCTGGACTTCCCATCCCATAGGATCTTGATGAGCTCCCTAGGAATTCTTCAAAGGGCGAAAAGATGCTCACCGCAAAATCCTCAGGATTGTAAGGATTATTGAGGAATGCAGTGCCGACGGCAAGAACGGTGAGAAACAGAGTGATCTTCATCGGGACACAGATGCCGGTTTAAGCGAGGCTGAATGGTGTCTCGCAGCTTTTATCCCTTTCGGTAGTGTCTCTCTGAAAATGACGACTAGGCAAGAAGGTCAGACATGTTCCCGCTCGATTACGTAGCTTCAGTGTCTGTGTAAACCAACAAACAATGTTTCGAACAAAAAGCAGCGGAAGTCACTTGATCGAGTGCTGCGACAAGGAACATGCCCAGCTTTTGTTTGATTGTTCTGCAAGCGTTCCTTGCCATTTTAAACTCAAACCAGACGGTCCCTTTACCGTTGCTGTGCGATCTTCAATTGCAAGGAATTCAAATCAACGCCATACCGGCTGAATACGTTTCTTTAAATCACTTCAACATTTATACTCAATTGGCAATAATTGCCGCGCAGACTTTACTTTAAGCAGGGAGGCCAGATAGTACTGTATAAGATTTCCATGTGACAGAGCCTGCAAGAGAAGTTTACAGTCGGTATATTCTCGTTGTGAGATGTGAGTGTGACGTATTAGTGCATTAGTCTCAAATTGGTTGCAGACAGCCGACAAGGCCTTGGCTGCTAGAAACTCTCAGTTTGCGCAGAAGGCTTGAGAAATCAGGAAAATGGACGGATTCGTAAAGATTACGTGATCGAACACCGTACGTCGGCGGCCTGTACAGTTGATCTGGCACGGCATCCCGCCTGATGAGGCTCCCATCGCCAATAAAGAACGGCGAGACCCGTTCGCATGAATTGACACGCGCGATTAACGTCGGCTGGTCTCGTCTTCGTCGTCCTCATCCAAGGTTTTACATTGGCGATTGATTAAACTAACGTCTCTTTTAGGGGATGTCATGTATTCCTCGTGATCGGAATCGGGATATCCTTCTGCAGACTCCAGTTCAGTTTCGAAGATGGATCCACATTCAGAAGCCGGATCGTCTCCTGCTTTCAGTCGGTAATTTTTCTCCATCATCAAAATTTGGCACGCGTTCTTCGCTCCCGTTGAGCAATATCTTCGTGTCGTCCATTGTAATAAAGGTTCTGCGAAGTAGTACTTGCGTCAAATGGCTACATACAATTAAAAGCATACCCACCGGGCATCTTGCCAGAAAAGAACGTGTTGTCGTGTACCTGAACTGTGGAGTGCGAACGCACACCCACTTGCACTCGTGGAATATGGACATTCTTTGTTCCCCGTCTTCTCGCGAAAGACATCGTATCCAACTCCTTATTTCAATGAACTTGCTTACCACCTTTAGAACGAAGCAAAAAGACGAGCGAGAACAGAAACGTAAGCAATTGATGAACGGAAACGGAATCTTCTTCAGAGGATTCAATTAAGTTTGTGCCGAGCAAGATGCCGCACTATGAGTTAAGAGAATGATAAATAACTCAGAAATAGAAAAATAGCGGCAAAACGGACTTTATGTTAATGAAGACTCGTGCATTTGCACGAAAAAGCGTGCATGTGCTCGTATGTACATGTTCGACTAAGTGGGAGAAACGACGAGGAAGACAGACAAAGAAAGGTGAAGAGAGTAGTCTGACCTGACGTAAGGCGCGTGAATATAAGCACTGCCGTTGACCAATCCATTTTCGCAAAGATCATCATCTCGACGAAGCTCACTCATTTTCTTTCTTTTTTTTCCACAGTTCAAAAAACTGTGAGTTTTGACTGAATGAAGTAGGCATCGAAAATCAAGGGAGAAATCAAGGTCCCTAGGATCGTTCAAATTTCGAAATGTTTTTCACTCCCAGTCACAGGTTTCACAGGTTAGTCACGCATTCAAAGAACGGAATAAACGCAAGTGATGGAACACGAGGACAAAAGTGCGCTTGTCCGCTCAGCGTACATTTGCGACGAACGATAGACGTGTGCCCTCGTCGTGTGCCTGATGTATGAGCATCTTAAACTTTACGTCTGCACGCAAACACGAATCGTTCGACATAATTAAAACGCAGCTTTTTGATTTTTTTTTCTTTCTCCACGTGGATCAACGCATTTGTGGGAAACTTGCTGCAGAACTTCAAGTGTCAGCATGCGTGAGCGTTTTTGAATGCAAGACTTCTTTATTTGATGTGCCCATGCTCAAAAAAGGTGATCTCGAAATATGAGAGAAATACTGCTTCCGAAGTAGCGATAGCTATTGTCCGAGCATCTGCATGATCTCCGCATTAACGCGCGCAAGTCCAAAGACGTCACAAAAGTCGACCGTCGTACGCACTCGATGAGTAATCGCCTAAAATAATGCTTTGCTGAGATTCTCGTTTCGCCTACCTCCAAAGCCGAAATCAGCAAAAGCATCTGCGACAGACGCAACTCTGTGTCAATGCTGCACTTCTTTTTTGACAAATACGCTGTCAAGTTTTGAAGAATTTGATGCCGATTCTGCTTAGCAATTTCAACAACGTCTGACGTAAAATCTTCATGACCTGAAATGGCTGCGAATAACGAGAAAATAAAGTGCCTAACTTGTGAGCCAGAAAACGAGTCCACCTAACGCTAGCATCTCTGTCTCGTCTAACTGCAGAGAATTTGAGGGGGCAACGAGAGACGAGTGGATTAGTTCTTGAATATTTCGTTTGATTCTGTGAAAGCATAATTCACAAAATCCAGTTTACCTCCACAAATTCTCCGAGGATGTCGATCCAAACTTGTTACCAGTGAACGTGGAGGAAACATTGTAGTTTGTGAAGCGACCATTTGGATGCGCCAAAACGTCTTTCCGGCCGCTTTTTACGGTCAAAAACACGTCTTCCAGTATGGAGAAAGGAAGAAAAAATTGCTGAAACAGCAGCAGCTGCAAAACGTCAACTTTTCTTATGTTTCGCCTTGTGACGTGTAGTCAGTTCTACTGATCCAAGAAGTCCATGAGAGACGAAGTATGCCTTCACTCGAATCTCCTTGTGTACGACGTCAAGAAATTCGTCGTAGCTCATCAAATCCGATTTCTGTTAATGTCCCTTGACGTAACGTATGGTGCGGTACAAATTCTGGAGTGTAAGAAAAGTTTCAGAGACAAAAGTCAAAAAGACGCTGATAAGGACTTTGTATGATGGATAGAGTCTCGATCGCATGTTGCAATCAGTTAGTCGTGCAATAAGCATGGAAAGCAACAAGGTGCAAATATTTCGGCTACCTCTTGAAATCCAGTGGTGCGATAAATAGCCACGCGAATTCCTTTGATTTCATTATAAGTTGTCGTCATTTGTTCAATCAGATTATAATCTTCCATCTTTAAAAGCTGAGTGTTTCAAATTTGAAACCAAAAAACCTTGAGCAGAGCATTTGTTGCATGTTCTTTCCCATTATATATGGAATTCGCATCTTCAACTGAAATGAAACTACACGATTGGACATATTGCCCCTCACATCGCATACGAACTGCTTTACACCTTTGGAATCGACATGCCCGGCAATTATTGCGCGAAGCTAGATGAGCGGAACGATTTTAACTCGGTAAAGACTGACCTTCACGTACAGAACAAGCACCGCCTTGTCTGCAAATATAGGACTTTGGGCGATTAATGGAACGTCGAAAGAAGGCGGCGCATGCTCGACAGCATAAAACACCGAAGTGCGAACCTTGCGCCTTTAACGAACAAACGCGGCATTTGTTGACGATCCGTAGCATTTCGGACTGAAATCGTTGACAGGAAATGTCTCACGTCGAGGTCAAACGCCAAAATATTCGTATTGTAGTCACGCAGGCAACGGTGGGTTTCGAACGCAACCTTCCCTTAAATTTTTGGCCTGGAGAAGAGACCTGGGGGAGGGAAAACAAGGGAGAAGGAGGAAAAGAGAAGAAGAAGACAAGGAAGAAATTGAAAGCGAAAACACGCTTGAAAGGGCAAGGAGGGAGGTGAGTAGTCGCAGCCGCGCCAAAAACGCGCAAGGAAAAGTTTGACACAATCCGAAAGTATGTAGCTGTTTCTTTTCTGAAAGAGATTCACTTCATTCGTCCTCGTCGGCCGGTCGTGTTCTCCAGCGCTCTCCGCCACCGCTGCCCCTCATCAACCGCCGACGGCCGTCGCCCTCGCCACACGCTGAGGGGACCTCGACGCCGCTGCCCTCGACACCGCGGGAGAGGAACCGCCGCGCAGGACAAGCCGCCGTCGACGCCGTGAAGCCCCTGCCCACCTGGCGCCTGAAGAGGCCCGGGCAGTATCTCCGTCCACGGAACGAAGCCTCGTCTTCCCCGTGCCCAGCAGGCGTACAGCCTTGATCCCTGGGAATCAAAACTTGAAACTTGAACTTGAATGCATTCCGTTTGCTTATCAATCACGATAGGGGGCAGTCAAAGCCCAAACGACAAAAACATTTTTGCATTTGCGTACGGTCAAGGCCGTCTGTAGTACAGACTCTGTACGAAACAAATTTGCGCGATCGTACCGAGAAGGCGAAAATCGCCATGCTTGCTGCAAACTCGATTCGGTGCAAACTCTGACTATCCGCATCATCCTCTCATGTTGTTCACTCTTGCACTTCTCTTTGAAACTGATAACAAACAAAAAGACACGACGGGCCAGCGGAAAGTAAACATTGCGACTTTACTATTGGTTGCGGCCCAGTTGAAGAAGGTGTCTGACTGCGTGATCTCTTGGCTTCTTTTGGCAGCAAGGGAAACGAACAAGGAAAACGTTTACGTGACATCGTCTCCTTCGCCAGAACAGCCTGATCGAGAACCACGGGGCGTGACTTCATATAAAAGCCTTTACATCGCTGTGTCCCGACACGTGGTCGTCGCTTAATTCGTTAGCTCCATTTCAATGCGTAATTGTTAGTTTAGTTTTTCTGAACGCCATTGTGCAGTGCCAAGGTCTAAGCTCAGAATCGCAGCCAAATGAAGCATGTAGTGCTTCACATCGAAGGCACGGATACCGATGACTTCGTTACAACAACTCCATTTTTGGCGCATTTTTCCGGCGGCATCTCTCGTTGGGGACAACTATGCGCCGTGGTATGACAAACTTTGGAGAGGAAATTGTACGATAGAATTTTCAGTTTTGCGTGCTTCTTCTCGGATTCTTTCCTCTGATCTTGCTCTCCCTGATTTTGTATTTATTCGCTGGATGATTTTCTTCGGCAAAGATTTGATTAGTCAATCTTTTGCATGATGTCGCAAGGCCCGGTTTCTCTTATCCGCTTCTGTTTGAATGGACGTGCGATCGTTGTTCGATTGCTGATCAGGCAGGAAATAATCGTCCGTCAAGTCGACCGACACCGACAGAGAATAAAAAAGTGTCTTACAAAGAGCATCGTAATTGCCCGCAATGTAAGGAAGAGTTACACGTAGCCTACCTATGGAGTGGCGAACTAGCCAAGCTCAGGACCTCTTGGACAAGGGCTTACTATTGTAAACGAACTGCTGTCCTTCTCAAATCGTTTACTTTTTGAACTTTTTTTTTGAACTTTATTCGCTTATTTCAATCTTTCCAGATGAGCGAAGCCCCGAGAGGCAGTGGGCGTACCCTCCACATG
>JAQIXL010001676.1:0-16402 GCA_034700245.1 Poikilolaimus oxycercus
CGCTATTGTACTACCTTTACCGTGACCTCTGCCTCGCGCCTCTTGCCTTGGCACGTCAGACTTCGGTTTCCTTCCGCTTCGAGCGGTCGCCTTCTTCTCCCCTTTTCCTCGTTGTTTACCTTCTTGCTATCTTGTTCAAGTAATAAACTTCTAACAAGTATGCGTCGTTGTGTTGGGGACACAACACAGTCAAAGAAATGTCTTAATACACAAATCATATCGTCACTCTGACTGCTGAAATAAATTTTTGGTTTTATTGCGTTGCTGATTTCAGTGAACACAATCCATAAACAAATGAAGCATCTTTTCAAAATAGTGTATCGCAATTGCGGCTAATCTTGATCGGTTTGTTTCTCCTGTGAAAAATCGCTTCGGTACAGATATGTACTCATTACAGATATTCATTTTGATTCGGCATTAGAATAGTTGTGAACATTTCCGACTGTTTTCTTGGGCTGAAGCGCATTACAATGTTAAGGGAGCTGCATTACCTTTATCGCTAGCAGGAACGATTCGCGACTTTTTATTTCAAATAGCATCCTGATCGTGGAATAAGAGGTGCTAACGAGTCGGAAGTCGCGCAATTGCCTTGACTTTTATTCGCTCGCTAGTTATTCTTGTCAAGTGGTTTTACCCAGTCTTCCTCCTGAGATCCTGCTTTCCGTCTTGAACCGACTCTCGGCAAAAGAGGTTCTTTTAACGGCTAAAGCTTCTCGCCAGCTCTATGCCTTCTACGATAGTTTTGCCCAATGTCTTCGAAAATTTCATGGGTCCTTGCGGCTTGGAGATTCTTACATTTATTTGAATTTCGAGGGAGATATTACGGAAGGCGGTGGAATTTCTGTGGATCTGTCTACGCCAAATTCGTTGCAGAAAGACTTCAAACCCAAAGTTCTTCAACTTCTTCGACGTATTTTTAAGCACTACCGCTGCGAGGGCTTGTTGATATACCTTCCGTTGCCTCAAATTCTTGAGATTGTCAAAGAGTGGACGCCACCGTGCACTACTTTTGGCTACGTACAAGCCTTGTTACCGAGCGACGAGGCGACGTTCTTTGAGGTTCTTGAGCACTTGCCCGATGTTGATGGCATCACACTTTGGTCAAATGCCTCACTGGTCTCGCAAGACTTCTTTCGGCACAGGAAAATTCAAGCACTTCGAAATATTTTCTGGATGTTCGAGGCGGGATCGAAATTTGCGTGTGAAGTCGACGACGAGGTGTTTCTCGCTTGGAAAGCGTCCAGCATCTCCTTGAGTCGCACACGAACCAAGGTAACGACAGCTGCCTTGAAGAAGATACTTCGGCAGTGGGCGACAGGCCAGCGATGCCTTCACTATCTAAATATTCACCTCTATACAGGAGGCAACCACGTCATCGACAGTGAGGTGCTAGACGTATCGACGGAGAGTGTTACATTGTCCTTATTAGATGACCAGCACGGGACAAGGGAATACCAGTTGAAGCGCGACGATGGGCAGATACTTTTCATAAAGTTCAATGAAGGAAACGTTCTAGTGCGAAATCCTCAACATTGAATCTGTTTGTTTTTTCGAAATAAAAATGCTGTCCGTTTATTGCACCGTGGTGAGAGAAACTCCATGAACACAATATAAAGACTGCTCAGGCATCTTACAGGTGCAAACTAGCTGCGAAGTCGCGTAGCGGCCCTGACTTTTATTCGCTCACTGCTCATTCTTGTCAAATGGTTCTTTTCAATCTTCCTAATGAGATCCTGCTTTCCGTCTTGAATCGTCTATCTCCAAAAGAGGTTCTCTTGACGGCTAAAGCTTCTCGCCAGTTCTATACCTTTTATGACAGGTTTGCTCACAGTCTTCCGAAGTTCCATGGATCCGTATTTTTGGGACATTCTTATGTGAATTATATGAATTTCTCGGGAGAAGCTAAGGAAGGCCTTGGAGTATGTGCAAGACTATATACACCTAATTCGACGTCGAACAATTTCAAAACCAAAGTTCTGAAACTTCTTCGCCGTATTTTCAAGCACTACAGCTGCGAGAGAATGTCTATTTACCTTCCGTTACTACAGTTTCTCGAAATTATCAAAGAGTGGACGCCGCCAGGCACTACTTTTGGCTATACGAAAGTTCTGACAGCGAGCGATGAGACAATTTTCTTTGAGGTTCTTGACTACCTGCCCAATGTTAATGCTCTATCCATGGCGGCCAGGAATTCAATTGCCTCCGGAAATTTCTTTCGACATCCGTGGATTCAGACACTTCGAAGCATTTGCTGGATGTTCGATGCAGAATCACAGTTCGCGCAGGAAGTGGACGATGAAACGTTTCTCGCTTGGAAAGCGTCCGAAATTAAATTGAGCCCCACACGAACTAAGGTGACGACGGCGGCCCTGAATGAGGTGTTTCGGCAGTGGACCGAGGGAAGCCGATACATCGACGTCCTAACCATTCGTATTTATACGGGCAACGCTAGAGAAATTGACACTGAGGTGGTGGACTGGTGGACTGAGAGTGTGGAGCTGTTGTCGTTCGTAGAGGATCGATACGGGAGAAAACAATATGAGTTCAAGCGTCGCGATGGACAGAGTCTTGTGGTTTCGTTCAGTGAAACTACCGTTGTAATGTGTGATCCAAAAAAATAATCTCAAAAGCTATTTGTACAGTTCTTCAGTGTTTCAGTGACAGTACCTAGATTCTCAATGAATACAATCCACAGACTGATCTGTCATCTCTTCCAAGTGAATGTTTCCAATGTTGATAATTGTTGTCGGTTGCTGGCTTTTGCAATAATCGGCTTTCACTTGATTGTTTTGAAGTCGCAAAGCTGCAACTTTGATTGTGAGAAGCAACTGTCCGCATTTTGAAGTTCGCTGACTATGTAATTGTACGAAGTGCTAACCAGTCGCGAAGTCGCCTTGAGTTTTATTCGTTTGCTGCTTGGTCTTGTCGAATGGTTCTGCTGAGTCTACCTCCTGAGATCTTGCTCTCCATTTTGAACCGACTCTCTGCACGAGAGCTTCTTTCAACGGCTAAAGCTTCTCGTCAACTATACAGCTTCTATGATGGTTTTGCCCATTGCCTTCCGAAGTTTCATGGATCCGTGTTGCTGGGAGATCCTTATGTGGTTTATATGACTTTCTGCGGAGACATTGTAGAAGACCGCAGTGGAATATATGTCGACATGCCTATTCCAAATTCAGCGTCGAAAGATTTCAAGCCAAAAGTTCTTCAACTTCTACGTCGCATTTTTAGACACTATCATCGCGAGAACATGGTCATCTACCTGCCGTTGTCTCAGTTTCTCGAATTTGTCAAGGAATGGGTGCCGCCATGCACTTCTTTCAGCTATACTAAAGCATTGACACCGAGCGATGAGAAAATGTTTTTTGAGGTTCTTGACAACTTGCCAAATGTTCATGCTCTAACCATGTCGGCCAAGAAATCAGTTGTTTCCGAAAATTTCTTTCGGCATCCAAGGATTCAGGCACTTCGGAGCATTTGCTGGATGTTCGATGCAGAATCAAAGTTTGCGCAGGAAGTGGACGATGAGACGTTTCTGGCTTGGAAAGCGTCAGAAATGATATTGAGCCCCATGAGAACCAAGGTGACGGCGGCAGCCTTGAATTCGGTGCTTCTGCAGTGGGCCAAAGGCCAGCGATGCATCCACACAATAACAATTCGAATTTACACAGACGACCCTTTTGTAGTCGAAACTGCGGTGCTGGACGTCTCGACAGAAAATTTGACGTGGTCGCTTGTCGAAGACCGGAACTGGTCAAGAATGTATCAGTTACAACGTCATCTTGACGATGAGATTCTTTTCGTTACGTTCAATGAAGCAACTGTTCTAATGATGCGTAATCCAACAAACTAATTTTTGCTTTCGAAATTAATTTATGCGTGTTTCTTTACATTTAGCAATGGTTAAACTCAATGAATGCAATCCACGGACTGATCAGGCATCTTCTCCAGGTGAATATCGCCAATGTCGACAATTTTCGTTGCTTCGCCGCCTCTTGTAATGAACCGCTTCGGTACCCACATCGTCGCTTTGAAGGCGCAGAGCTAAAAGTTTGCTTTTCTTGAAAGAAAGAAAAACCAAACCTGAAAGAAGCCCTTTCCACATTCGTGATAGATGTTCAGCTTGGGATCAATGTCCGTGAGCTCCTGTTCGGTGCCCTGAATGAAGAACTGCCCGAATTGGTCCGACATCGTTTGGCCCATCCAGTCGTCGGGGCTAGCTGAAAAGGGTTTGATTGACTTTAGAGCAATTTTGATTTCGACAGCCGTAACACAGTGATGCATTTCACGTGGCCATTCTCATTATCAAACAGTGAAACTCACTATAATCGTGGTCGTAGAGTTTGATGAGGACCTGCGTGGCGGGCTCGCCCTTGCAGAGTAGAGTTCCGTTCAGAGTTACACTCTGACTTTCACCAATGCCGAGATGCTTCTGGATGGAGGGACGGGCGAAGGCAAGAGGGAAGAGGAGGACGATGAGGAAGATGAACATTTTGAAGATTGCTGACAAGACCACGACGCAGGGAAATTTATAGGTTCTTCGCATTTCGTATTGTTCAGAATGATTCAGGACACTTCATCAATTTGAGACCAAGATAAGGTAGAAAAACGATATGTTTCTGAAATCAGCAATTAATGGTGAGACGTCTTGCGATTGTTACTCCCGTTGTGTGGGGTGGTTATCATCAAAAAGAGAATGCGGACACCTCGTCGTGAATTGGCAAGAATTGTGAGTGAATCAGATATGTTTCTACTCTCACTGATTTTGAGCTACGTGAAAGTTTGTCAGTTTTAACGTGTATTTGGCAATCATTGCCATTTGAATTGGGTCATAGAAATGAACAGCTTGTGTTTTTTTGCCAATTTTCATTCTTCCCAGAAAGGTGCCGTACACAACAGTTTTTCAGTTGCTCGCGATTCATGCTTCCTTCCTGAAACTCATCAGCCTACTGTTCTGGCTGGCGATCGATACTCATCGGCCCACTAGATGGTAACTTCTCTCATCTTTTGTTCTTCTCCTTCCTTCCTCCTTCTCTTCACGAACATCTTTGAAGGCATTCACTGCTTCGTCGAGGTCTCCAACTGCGCGTGTGTAACAGGGCGTCTTCAACTTCTTCAACGATGCTTTCACCCGCAACGAAACACACTGGTCGTCGTCGCCACCGCCGTCGTTGTGCCAACGTTACGCCGACCCGCTGCTACCCGCTGGCTGGCGCGGCCCAAAACAGGTCCGAAGAGTCGTCGTCTCTTCCACAATTTGCGCGGCGGCGCCCAACCGCTTTAACCGTCAACACATGGGTGAAGGGGAGGAACGGGCCCTGCCTTTTTGCTGCGGAATCTCCAGGTTTTCAGCCCGATTTCACGAGTAAAGAGTACAACCTGCAACCGCCGAGACGTTGTTGACACGACCGATGAAGTTCAGGAAAGATCGCTTCAGACAGTTGTTTACTCCTTGCTCAAACGCCTAATTCATTGTTTTGTTCAGCCTCCTCCCCAAAAAGCGCGTGACCTTGATGGAATGACGCACTTGGTGGTTTTCTACGCCGAGGTGCCCCGGCGGCGCGAAACCCGCAAGGCCAACTTTCTCCTCCCTTCCCTTCTTCCCTTCCAACTAACGTCGACCCGTTGGAAAACAAGCCAAAACCCGTAAGAGTCTGGATGCCAATTTGGAGTTTTCAGCGGTGTTCGTGATCAAATTGGCAGCTAGGAGAATTAAGGTTTATTGAGCAAAGTGTTCAAATGCCCGGAATGGAGATCCTCGGCGGAGGGGCGTCCCGTCGATTGCTCTTGTCACGGTAATAGCAATAGCACTTGTAGACAACGAAGGCGAAGAGCCCGTAGATGGCGGCGCCGATCAGGAAGATGATCAGCAGCCAGACTGCTCGGATTCGGACTTCTAAAAGAAAGCGTGGTTTTCATCAACGATCGAATTTCATTTTGCTTGTTCATTTTTGCTGCGAGTAGAAACACACCGCAAATAAAACCAAGCATGTAAAAGAGGCTGCGCATAGATTTGAAAATGCACTCACGTTCAGTTCCCTCCGCATAGTCACGAGCACCGGAGACGATGTCGCGTCGGACGGATCTTCCCGCGCCGCTGTCCGGTGCGACGACGACCCATATGGCCCACACAACGAGAGCCAGACAAAGAATGGCACGCATGGTCTGAAAATTTTTCTTGTTGAAAATCTGACACCAAATATTCTCTTACTGACGCTTGAAAGAGAATAAGAAAACGCTATTCGGTTGAAACTTACGGCATAAATAATGTATGGCATGAGAAGGACATCGTTTCCGGCGATCAACCCATAGATGAGGGCGCTGATGATTACGACTGTCATGATCACTTCGGTGATGCCCCAGGCAAGCAAGTCCTCGTCCACCCAGAGGAAGTAGGCGATGGCCACGGTGAGCAGTAGACTAGCGACCGTAACAACGATTGCCAAGTACTGAAATCGTTCGTCAAAACTATGCTTGAACCGTTGAACTGGGATTTCTCTTTTGTCTGGAGCCACCTGATTGCCCCCAAAACTCATTCAAGCAAATAATAAAGCCATGAATCTTAGAAAATCAAAAGCTTACCTTGTAGTGAATAGTTCGACAGAGTCGGTATTCTGGATTGTCCTCTCGGAAGTCGACGGACATGGATTTGTCAAATTGATTCATGTCCGGTCTTCTTCGAGCCATTTGATTCATCTTGAATGGTCAAGGGAGGGGAAAGAAGAACAAAAGTGAGCAGTTCAGACAAGCGAGCAAGGAATAGAGACGATGAAGACGTCAAGGGGAGGCAGAGGAAATACTCGATGGGCGGCCCCTCGAAGGCACGCGGCAAATAAGGAAAAACCGGCGTGCGAGTGACGTGCGCTTTCAAGTGGAACTCGCCAATCAACGTATCATGACGCCGCTTTTGACTGATTTATTTCTGACAAAGCACTTGTCCTTCCAGTAAAGGTCAATTTGATGACGTGCGCAGTAGAGCAAAGCATGATTTGTTTACATTAAGTTTCAGGCCAGCTTTTTTGTTCCCATCCTTCCGCGCGACGCAATGATCGCGGCTTACAATTTCTTTGATTGCCAAACTAAGAAACTTATCCGACAGAATCTGGCTTTGGTGATTCAATTACATAGTTTTCAGGCTTTAAAAATCGTTCCATTTTTCTGAAGAACAATACTGGTAAAACTAACAACAAGAGCCCGAACGCTGGACATGGAGAGCATTTGTAATAGTTTTGTCGCACTGACATCGAATTCTCGAAACATGCCTGCTTTAAAAAGTGTGGTTCCTTGAAAAACTCCACTGTTTACGACGGAAGTGCACGGACTGGCAGAAAAGAACCAACGCCGCCAGCTTTGACATTGAACAGCTGACCAATGTTGCGCTCCCAGCGGCCCTTGAGAACCACACCCGCTGCCATACCGCACTGCTTCTTGTTCTCATCGACAGATGAGAGCTCCTTTCGGCTGCCTCTTGATCTGTTTCGCCTCTATTGGATCTGTTATTGGGCAATATTACAAAACTCTTCCTTCGGCTTCCGTTGAACTTGATCTAATTTCGACGCTGCTCAATAAATACAACAAAAACGCCAGACCTGTCGAAAATGCAAGAGATGCTATCACCGTCATCATTCAGACCGATCTCGTCTCGGTTGTTGAATTGGTTTGTCCTTCAGCAGACCATTCAAAGGGCTTTAGGACACGAAGATAGAGCTCTTGACATTGCATCTTCGTCTTCGACAGGTTGAGTTTCATCGAATATCTTTGAGAAACGGTTCAGTACTGGACAGATAACAACTTGAAGTGGCTGCCCGGAGAGTGGTCGAACGTTTCGAGGATCAGCCTCTCCACTGACTCCATTTGGACGCCGGACTTGCACTTTATTTATGCGTAAGTGTGTTTCAGTGAAGGTAGTTCTACTTTAGAATGGAAGAGAAGACGTTGTCGAGTAAGAGTGCACAGGTCAGCTTCGATGGGCGAGTTCGCATTGAAGTCTTTTCGGTAGTGCCGACATTTGGATAACATGCGTTTCAGATTGTGAAAATTGGTTGTTCCGTCGATGTTGGCGATTTCCCCTTCGATCGCCATGAGTGTTCCTTCTACCTTCGATCAGCTACATATTCCGACTCCCAGCTGTCGCTCTTTGCTATTCAAGGCAAGAACTCGACCTATGTGAGTTTCGTCCTTTTTGGTCACTAGCTTTAGAAATCTAACTCCGAATGGACTGTCCGCGAGTTCCTCACGGAACCACGAACTCGGCCTTACAGCGAAAACGAGGGTTACACCATCTCCGAGATTTACTACAGTCTGGTTTGCGGAGAAACTTTGAGCAAGGCCGAAAAATGTTTAGGCACTGCAGCGGAACTCATCTTTCTACCTGACGATCTTCATTTTGCCAACGCTCCTTCTGGTTACGGTCGCTCTGATTGGAATCTTGACATCCATCAAAGATCACACAATCAAATCTCAGGTACACAGAACCACATTCCACTATTGCCAGTTATAGATTTCCTTCGGCTTCCTCGTTCTTGTCGTATTGACGATCATCTTGTTTGTCGCCACCGGTGAGACTCCGGGAAGTCTTTCTCTTCTGGGTATGCAACCGTCCTTTTCCAATGAAAGAACGCATTAGTGAAAGTCGTTCTGGTCGAGCTGCTCGTCATTTCGACGGCAGTCGTCATCGCAGTGGTTCTCAAGCTCCGTCGAAAGCCGAAGAAATGGAGTCGAATGTTATTAGCGATTTTTCCAGTTGTGAATCTACTCATTGTTCTGGCTATCCTCTTTCTACCACTTCTTTTCCGCTCTGATCATTATGGCAGCGATTTCGACGACTCCGAAACCACTGATCACGATGAATAAAGAAATCTCTTTACAACATGTGCTTGATACGCTGTTTCGCAAAGTGTTTTCAAACAGAATCCGAGACGTAACAATTGGGACCGAGAAACTTCGAACCTTACAACTGTGGACATTCTGCAGTGAGTGCAAGTCGAGACCAATAGAGGCATCACAGAACTCATGATGATGCAATGGGAACGGGGAAATCCTACCTGTTTCAATTCTCAAACGTTCACGCAGCGTTCGGTACAAAAATCCTCTTTGATTTGCCAAAATGAAGTCCCAAATCATGTTGAGTTGCTGGTTGGCGCAACTTTTATTCTTTGTTGCTGCCACCCAGTCACTGTTAACTACGACTACTGCTATTCCTCGCCCGAAGAACATTCCCGACGACTCTTACCTAGACTTTTGGGTCTACAAGGGTGGTGCACTGAAACGCTGGATATCTTTTCATACCAATTCAACAAACTATATTTGGATCAAGATTTTTATCCTCAAGAAATTCACCGACCACTCGAAACGTCCATGGAAACGACTATTTTCTGACGAAACTTGCCGCCTTTACAGCACCAAGGAAGTGGTGCATTTGAAACACAACCGCGTGACCGAGTGGAGATTTCGCTTCGAAGCCTTAAAACCGAAAGATACGTTGCCGCTCCTTTTGGCCTTTGTGTCCAATAAGACGGTATATGAGCTGATCGGTGAGGGTAACAGTCTGTTCGTTGGCGCCGGTTGGTCTTTCGCCCTAACAGAGATACTGATGAGTGGCCGTGCGTACGCCAAAATCATGAGCGTGGAAGCTCAACCAATTAACGAATCAGTTCTGCTGAAGATAATTCAATCAACAGGTGTTAGTCGACTGGACTTTCGGGCTTATCCAAGTTACAATCTTTCGGATTCTTTCTATAAAAACGCTGAGGTGAAGAGAATGAATGATCTTGAACTCAGTCCCACTACAACGGAATAACGGACGCGACCCTTTCAACGATGACGATCAGCAGTTTGACCCTTGGTCAAGCGCCAATGCTGACAGAATCGGCTGTTCGTCTTTATGTCATAGAGGCAATCACTTCGAAAACGACTAGCACACTTCTGGACGTTGGATTGTCATTTTCTGTGAACCTCTCAAACTGGTTTGCTGACTATCGAAGCACTAATTGGACTTGGATGGACTACGACAATTTCACTCTGTATTCTAAAAATACAACGGACAACAATAGTATTGGATCCATGTGGCACCAATTCAGTCCGAACCATCATCGGTTCTACATGGTTCCAAATTAAGGCACACACTTTATTGACACTTTATTCATTTTTTATATCCCCTGTTGAGAAAATGTCACCGAAAAACTAATATCAATGTGAAGTTTACTTGTTCCCCAATAAAACACCTTTGATAGTCGTGAATTGGCAGTGAACACAATAACCATTAGTCGTTCGTCAACCAGTGCTCGGTCTCTACTCGAGCAGAAACAAAGTGGGCGGGCGAAGGATTGATTGTGAGAGTGTATTCGTGTCTCCGCGGGAAGTCAATTCTATGAGTGATCATACGTATAATACTTCAACTCGACGAGCTCTCGGTTGCTTTGAAACGGTATAAAATCATTTGCACTTCACAAATTTATCGTCAGCAATGGGAGTTTGAAATCGTGAAGCTCACAGAGAAACTATGAGAAAAGTAAGAGTGATAAATAAAAATTGAGTGTGTCACACAAGTCTTTACTGTAGAATTGGAGGGCCAATTTAGAAAGAATTTCTCGTATCCAAGCGTCGGTCCTATTGACGAATTGTAATAACCTTGATATGCAGGAAACCAGTCCGACATGTTTAGAAACTTAGCCGAATCAAAATTGATTTTGGCGGAAGTATTTTGAGTTAAAGCCCGACCGATGAAACGACTAATACCCAGCTCGGTTAGTTCGGACGCACGGTCCAGCATCAAGGTTGAGGCTTTTAAGGCTGACAAGGATTCATCCGTGATGCCGTTATTGCAATTGGGGCTGAAGTAAATTTCGTTGAGTTGTTGCACCTTCGCATGCTGGTAGAAAGCATTCGATACTATGCAGTTCTTATTAGCGTGGTATATCAGTGTCCCTGTAGTATCAGTGGTTTGAATCATTCGCAACAGAGTGGTTTCGTTATGTATGAGAGTCATGTAATCGAGCTCGCCAGCCCGCGGCTGAAGTTTTAAAATGACGTCACTTTGCCATGCGAGCGACGTTCGATCCCAGCAGGATATGGAATCGTATCTCCAGTTCTTCTTCACAAATGCCGGTAAAAGCGCCGACATTTGCTTTGCTTCGAGAGCTTCGAAGCGAAATCTTCTCATAGTGTATGAAGTTGTAGAATCAGTGCTGTTGATGTCCTTGAGACGGTAGAGGCGGCAGTTGTCATCGGAATATACAAGTTTCCTCGCGCGACACAACGCGCCTGGTGTCGAGTTGCTCAATTTCTTCATGAGAAAAAGCGTCACAAGAACACCATTCGTTGAGTTAGTGACGAAGCCCACTGGGGCCCACGGGCGCTTATGTCGTAGATTTCTCTCATAAATTCGAAAGCCAAGGGTAGAGTCGTCGGGAATATTCGGCGGGCGAGGAATGTCTGTAGCCAAGCATACGAATAGAAAGAATATAATTGAGGCTATCGCGCGCCTGAGCATTACTTTCACAATGAGTTCTGCGAGGGCGGGAATGAAAGAACGAATATGAGGAGGGAGATTTCCTTGTTGCGCTGGTTTAGTGTTTCGGGTCTTTCAACGGCGTGCAAGTTGGGTTCACACCGATGAATGATCTTCGGTCCCCACGATCAGCGTGTAAATCTCTCTTGTCCAGGACAGCTCATCGACTTGGCAAAACAGATCTTGGAGTGTTTCTCCGCAGCAATAGCAATACTGCAATTTATTTGAAAGTATTGCACAAACTAATTTCCAAGGATAAAAAGAGTGTCAATACTTAGCTCATTGTCAGATTGAGCGAGAATCACAAGGCTTATCAGTTGCGACGGATCAAGGACCCTTTACTGTAAATATACACTGCGAGTTCGCCGAGGGACTTAGAGTGATTATTGGGCTGATTAAAAAACCCTTCGCGTTTCAATCACTCCCATTTTCGTAACACTCTGAATTCATTTTTGACGACCCACAGAAAGGGTCAAAGACCATGTGCGGGTGCAACTTGAGTTCAACAAAGACTTCACGGAACTAACGATGAGCGCGACCACAGTTCCGCATCTGCGTCAATCTCTCTATTATTTGGAAAACCATTGCATTGTAACTCCCTTCACGCAAGTCCTCACTGTTATTCATATCAAGTTTGGTTGCTCGATGGCGCCCATTTTAGTCTTGCTGCTTGCCAGCTTCGCTCAAGCTTCCGATATTCCTCGTCCTGCAAGCATTCCTGAAGATTCCAGCCTGCACTTCAAAGTTTTCGACCAAAGTATGCAGCGCTGGAGCACGTGGATCGCCTTTGTGGGAAATTCAACAAGCCACGTCGTTGTCAAGATCTTTCTCGTGGAAAAGCTCACATTCAAAAATTCATCAGGTGGGAAACTAGAGCTCTTATATTCCGACAACATCAGCCGGCTTTATCAAAGTAAAGAAGTTCACTGGAGCCGACGAGGATATATGCAGAAAATATTCCGCTTTGACACTTTGCAAGCAAAGCATTCGACGATACTTTTTCCAGCATTCATCACGCCCAAGTGGAGATACAAGGAAATCCGATACTGTTACCAAGACAATACTTGGTCGTCTCCGGCGGTTGAGGGTATTCTGAAAGCACAACCTCAAGCCACGCAATTGGAATTAGGCGCTTTATTGAATGCTGATAATAACCAAACTGGTTATAATACGACGACATTGATTCAACTGGTGAACACCATTAACCCTCGCAAATTCAAGTATTCTTCGTATTTGGATGTGTCGAACGCCTTCTATCAAGAAGAGGTGGTGCAGAAGATGGATAACATCGACATCAGTGCGAATGGCGGCAATGGCATCACAGACGCAAGCCTGTTGCATTTGAAAGCTAATCGTTTGTGGCTCGAATACGCTCCAGAACTAACGGACCCCGGCCTCAACGCTTATGTCCTTCAGGCTGTAACTCAAAAGCATTCAATCGCCCTTAATTTTAGATCAAGTCACCAAGTCTTTATTTGGAACTGGTTACCTGGATATCGCGACGCGTATAACTCGTCTGGAGATTCTGCATGGGATTATTAGGAAAAATTTATTCTTTATCCTTCAAACACCACGAATGAGGGTCGTGTGAAGGTTGTGAACCATTGTGCCAACGTAATAGATTCTTACTTCCATGAATTTTTTGTAACCGTTTTTTAAACTTACTGCATATTTATGCGTTGATTGTACGCAATAAATTCTGCAATTATTGTGCTAAAATTAAGTCCGGGAACTGTCGCTTGTAATACGGCAAAGGGACAACCACCGTAATGGACACAAGGAGAAAAAAATTTCAATTGAGTGTAGAGTTTAGCAGGGTGCAAAACGTGCTCAACTCTCGGATCGTGATGCTTTTAATTGGGTCCACAGATCAACCAAGAGATGCCTCTCTTCACGATTTTCAATCCTCTTGAAGGGTTGCTCATCGCTTCACTTTGAAACCTTTCTGTGTGCGTTAGCCACCTGAAGGCACACTTTTTGGACACTTACAGTCAATCTTGTTTCACTGGCGGATTCTTGCGACGTCAACTGCCTCCAAAGTGAGAAGCTGGGTGCACTGCTCAATTTCATAATCCGGTTGGCCGGCGCTCCAGTTGGTGTAATTCTTTGGAGTTCCGTCAATCTACTGGAAGTTATTGTTCGACATCGAGTACAATCCGATGTAGGCGGAAGTCCCCAGCAGTTGACCGTTACGCTCGTTTTGGCCCATTGAAGTCCTTCGGCGGTAATAGCTAGACATAGAATATTCACGCTTTACTGCGAACAAACACTTACCGACAACATAATTGTTTTCCTCTTCGCTGTGAATGGAAATAAGTTTGGCACCAAAGGATTCGCACTTGTCGCGCGCGTCAAACCAACTTGAGACTCTGAAGATCACCTAAGCACTTCGTGCCTAGAGGAGATTGAGAACCTTGAAGCAATACGCAGGTCCCTGTGGCGGCTGATAGTATGTCCAGCCCACGTAGCATCCAGTGATCCCTTGCGGTCCCATTGAGCAATTTTAAAAATTCACTAAAGTTTTACCAGGCACGCCTTGTTCGCTTTTTGCTCCGGAATTCCCTTCTCGACCTGGGGCACCCGGAGAACCCGAAAGTCCAGAAACTCCAGCAGGACCTGAATGGGAGAGTGACTGGTCAAGTGACGTAAATCGTTGCACATTCAGATGTGCAATTCCTACCTTGAGGACCAGTAGGTCCAGCTTCTCCTTTCTCACACTGGCACCTCGGGCGATGCGATGTGTTCTCCGTATAGTGACTACTGTCTCCTCTGGTCGAAGAATTTAGCAATGTTTCAGATTTAAGAGTTCTTCTTCAAGATTGTTCATCCTCTGAAAGACACTGTAAGCTCCAAGATTCTCTGCCTGAAGAAGATTTTTATTTTGAAGCGCTTCGTCGGGAGATGCTCCTTCAGAGTGAACAGCAAGTCTTCTTGAAGAAAGCAGCTGATGCGATTTGAGTTCCTCGAAGTCAATGTATGTGCAAAGATGACCCAGAAGAAGTTAAAAACGTTTAAAATTGGCTGCTCAAACAGTGTTCGACCATTCCTTTAACATCATGTAACAAAGCTCTTCCTTGTTGTCAGCCGAAAAGCAGGAGCACGTGGCGTTCGTGCAACTAGTCGGAACTAGTCACCACTGGAAACGAGAGAAGAAGTCTTTGGTGAAAGGATTTCAAGAGGGAAGGAAAAGTGGAAATTGTAAAATGCGACTGCTGTAGGCTTCAGCAATGACCACATGTTTAAAAATTCCAGGAGCTCACTTCAATGCGCCATGAAGCTGGTTTTATAAACGCACGGTCAATATCTTTGCCTCATTATGCAGAGTTGCAGATGTTGCTTTTCGTTTCATGAAAGTGCAGTGATTACGTCCAATCTCATTGCGTCGTCGGAAGTGAACAAGAGTTGCACTTACGACGAAGCGTTGATTTGAACTCGGAGGAGTCCCATTTCTCCTCCGAGTTTTTTTTTTTTTTTAATTCAAGACGAGCAGAATGCTTCAAACCCGCCTCCAAAAGACTTGTTGGTGTGCGATAAATGAATTTTTATTAAAAGTTATTTTCAGATGGGACACCCGGTATTCAAGGAAGCCAAACGGCTGTGAAAATAATGGACATGATGCGTTCAGAAGGCGCTGAAATACAACACGTTTCGCTTTCTCAATCTTGCCATTAACCTGTGAAAAACCTCCTTTTGGCGGAGTCCCACAAAAAGGGGTGACGTCGGAGAAGAATCCAGGAAAAGGTCGCGACGGCGCAGCTGTTTGTCAGCTTGAGGAAGAACAATAGAGACGGCCTTACAGTCGTGAAACAATAAGCGGAAAATCAAAAACGTTACTTTCGCATTTCGTCTGCTTCAAAGCCAAGACGGATGTTCAGTCCAACACTTGCTGCATTCAGTGCCGTCGAGATCACGAAAGCCCATGTAAATGATGACCATTTTGCGATCTCATTTGCGTGCTGAAGCATTTACCATTGAGCTCGCTAATTTTTGATACAGCTTACATGAGGCGCAATCGGTAGGGGCGTACGAGGCTTCTGTGCGTCTTCGTCGTCGTCTTCCCACTTAATCTCACGTTTGGAGAAGAATCGAATCGCGTAGAACGTCAGAACAGCCAACCACTAAAAAAAATTTCAGGCTAGAAAATAAAAGGCGTTTACAATGCAAGCGACGATGTCCAGTCCAACAACGATTCCATCCGCAATGTACGAGTGCTCGGCTAAAGCCACTTTATACGAGGAGTAAGAAAGACGCACTTGTGATGAGGTAGTAGGTAGCCACTTGAGCAGAGATCATCTAGAACCTGTTGGTTCGTTTTGCAATATTAAAATGTCGTTTTTTTTCGCAACACATTATGGTCATGTGCGTGATTGCGATAACGTTTCATTTCGGCACGGGTTTCCTTCTGCACACAAAGGACAATGCAGGATCAAGGAGCATCTAATGAAAATTTGGCGAGGCGGAAAGACGCAGATTGCTCAAAGACAAAAAATGTTACCGATAAAATTAGCCAGAACAATACAGCGAGCCGATTTGCCTTGTCTGCGCAATCCGTGCAATGTAGGTACTCATTTTGGCGTTCTGCCATAACCAAGACGGAAAAAGGCGGCTGAATAGTGAAAACTAAAGGTCGGAAATCACGCACAAATTCGCAGGAAATCGTAGTTGACGTGTGAGCTGACATACTTCGGAATCGTTGTGTTCGTGTTCGTGTCATCCAGTTCGTAGATGTCAGCCGCGAATCCGGCTGTCGCGCCGATGGCGCTGAATATTGTGTCTCCGAGAGTGAGCCATCTCAGATTTGAAGACACTGGCGGCTACTACTGAGAGGGGACAGTTGGGGGGAATTGCGGGAATAATTAAATTTGAATTTGGATACGGTAATTCGCGCGGGAA
>JAQIXL010001677.1:0-16395 GCA_034700245.1 Poikilolaimus oxycercus
TCCCACTTCACCTTCTTCGTCGTGAATCGTCTGCTTCTACACGGGGATGACTGCCTGTGGTAATTCGGGCATCAGGAGTCGATTCCCGGCACCCGTTTTTGTCAAAAACTGCATTTTCAGCCACAACCGGCCTTGTAACACGTTTTGATCAACGCTCAAAACGTGTTACTCCGGCGTACAGGCCTCCTGCCTGCATCGTTGAGGTTGACGCTGCCAAAGCACTTGAAGCCATCTCAAACAGCCCGGCTCTACTCGGGAACGATAGAGAACGTGGAGAAGCCAAGTTATAAGAGCGTCAAAAGAGGAAACATGTGACGGGGATCGAACCCGAGAGGTCTCGCGCAGAACCCTCAAGCTCAAAGTGAGCCAACTTAGCGTACTTAGCCGACTTAGCCGACTTGGCAGACTTAGCATAAAAGGCTGGGACACGCCCAGTAAGCCCTTTTCTTGAAGACGAAAGATTGTTTGCTGAGTGGGATGTTTATTTTCTGATTCGATTCTAGTGAGTTTCGCGCTCTTTCGATCGAGCTTCTCGAGCACTGCTATCAGGTAGACGACGCTCAAACGGTTCGTTGTATGCGCATCTGAGTGCGTTTTAGCTCCAACTCCTTACCTATGAACTGACCAACTGGAGCAACGAGACGTGCCTGACATTGGCTGTCGGCCTGAACAACAAACACTTTCTCGCACATGCATGGTTGGTTTTGTGCTTCTTTTCGTTTTCGCCAATAATTTTCTGTTTCCAATCGAAAAAAATCTGACCGGTCAGACTCGAGATGGGAGGAAGAATAAAATTCTCTTTCAGTTGCCAAATTCTGCTCGCTGATCTGTGGCATGGCGGCATGCGAATTCGAAGGTTTTGATTATGCTTTCCACACTAAAATAGCAGGAACTCGAATATGCGTGTCATCCTAGGACTTCTATGCCCTTTCACCATCACTGCATTGGAGTTCAAATCGCGTGAGGAGCTTATGCAACAACCACAGGTTAAGAGATTATTTTCCGAATTCTACAAAATCGTTTCAGACGGCTGCGGAGCATGAAGAGGCCATTAATGACACAGACGACTCAGAGTCTTCATCTTCATCTTCCTCGTCGTCGAGCTCCGACGAGGATTCGTCGAATGACGAATTCGGTGAAAAAGACAAGGTACATCTATTTCTCCTTGTTTAGCAAGTCAATCATGAAGCGTTACATTCTGTGTGTCTAGGTTGCCGATCGTCGAGGCAGCATTGAAAGTCTAAATGTCGCTACGGTAACCGTTCTTTGTGCTGCGCTTTGTAGTTGTCTCGATGAACAAGGCTTCGAGTAGGCTTGATCATCCTAGGCTTGATCGAAAGGCTTTTCATCATAACCTTGCTTCTGAGCAGTTCAAACGGAGCAAAATCCTTCAGCTTATCGGCATTCGTCAACGCCGTAAGAAGAAGAAAGCCGCTTCCACGGACGGACCTTCACGTGCAAGTCTTCGGCCTCTATCGCCCGAGCAAAATGGACACATCTCTTGGAGATTCCACAAGGCTTCAAGACAATCGTCTGTCCGTGAACAAAATCGTTGAGTTGTTTACGACCTAATGGACGGCTGACAGACTTAGCCGACTCTTTTGAGATGCAACCCATTTCGGTGGCATCTCAACTCAACGGGCTTCCAACACGCAAAAGAAACTCTGGTGCATCTGAGAAGGCAGCCGACGCTTTTGAAACGAACCTCAAGACGAGCTCTAGAGCAGATCCAACGAAGGACATCTTTCTAGCCGTGCGAAACGCAGTAAAATTCCGTTTTCAAAACAAAAACGCCATTTCAGAGAGAGCTAAAAATCAAGAAGAAGCTCTACGAATTTTACGCTGCGCCAATTACCACATTCTGGTTTGCCTTTCTTTTTAGCGAGAAGTATCTAATTTGCATGGCCTGGACGATCGCATTCATGGTCTTCCTCTGCACGTTCACCTATGTCTTGCTGATCAAGACGCCGCCAACTCCATCGTGGGTGGAGTGGTACGTCTGCTCTTACGTCCTCACCTATCTTCTCGAGGTGTGTCGGAAGGTAGAGACCACATTGAAGAAAAAACTATTCTGCTGTGTGCAGTTCGTCATGTCAGGAATGCGACCAGCACGAGATAAACTGCAATACTATTTTCTAAACGATTGGAATTTGATCACCACCCTCGCATTGTTCACCTTTGTGCTTGGATTCGTCTTACGTCTATCTTCGTACGTAATGTCTAGCTAGCAATTTTGTGTCTTTAGACATTTTCGTTCTACCGGTCGCGTTATCTTAGCCATTGACGCTGTTTTTTGGTCGCTGAAGGTGTTGGACTACCTTAGCATTCATCCGCGTCTCGGACCCTATATCACGATTGCCGGAAAAATGGTGAGCACAGAGAGCCTTCTTTGAATGCTTGCAGATTCTCAACATGACCTGCATGGTTTTGTTGCTCACCGTATCGCTCTATGCCTTTGGATTGCCGCGTCAAGCAATTACGTATCCAGATGAGGAATGGAATTGGCTTCTCGTCCGAAACATCTTCTACAAGGTCTGAAAGGCAAATCTTTGTCGCACTCTTCAGCCATACTTCATGCTTTATGGCGAAGTATACGCACCGGAAATCGATGTCTGTGGAGATACTGGTAAGTGTCAAGCAGCCAACAATCAAATGTGTTTTTGCAGAGTGGGAGCATCGCTTTGATGACCCGAGCGAGAGCAACAGCACTGCAACAGGTATCACAAATATTGTAGTTTGTTCAACGACATTCAGGTGCTGGCTGCGTGCCCGGTCACTGGGTGACACCAATATTAATGACCATCTTTTTGCTAATAGCAAACTTCCTGCTGATCAGCATTTTGATCGCAATCTTCAAGTGCGTCTAACATTAGTCATTGAAGAAAGAAATTGCTTTGCAGTCACATTTTCAGAACAACTGCGAAAATTTCCAAGCAGATTTGGCTCTTCCAGCATTATCGACAGGCATGTATGCTGGAGTGAAATACATTTTTTCAGGTAATGGAATACGAGTCCACTCCGTTCCTGCCACCACCTCTCACGCCAATATTCTACATTTGGATGGTCATCCGGTGGATAAAAGCTCAACGCAAGGCGAGCCGCAATCGACGAGCGGGAATTGTCACAAAACGCCACAATCTCTTCGACTTCTCCTTGAGTATCGGCAGCCATTCAGATACTGATCTCGGCTTTTAGAACTGTTCCTAAACAATGCTCAAGTCGAGAAACTTCGCGACTTTGAAGAGGACTGCATGGATGACATGTCACGTCTTAAGGAACACAAACGTCAAACTACAACTGAAGAGCGAATCTTGAGGACAGCTGAGAGGTACGGTAGCCTAGGACTCAAGCTGTTCTCTGCTTCAAGAACTGATACGATTCTGAATCGGCTCAACGATCTAGAAGTGCAAGAGTCGGCGCTGCGCACAAATGTGAACGAGATGGAAAACCGAGTGGCGTCCATTGAGGATGAACAGGTTGAAACTGCGCTCTGATCTGATTGTAAGAGAAACAATTCTAGAACAAAATTCTTTCCTGCGTTCAAATCATGGTCAGCATGGTGTCCGCGAGGTTTCCACGACCGGAGTCGTCCAAAAAGCCAGCCAAAGAGGTTGACAGAATGTAACGCCACGTCACACAATTAATGCAGCTGAATCAGTACAATTTTTCCTCTTATATTATTGGGCGTGGTTATAAATTTTCGAAACACTGCTCACTCCGACGGAGAACAATTCAGTGGTAAACAAATGCGCACTTCCGTTCGAGAATCGTAGGCGTTTAAAAATTTATTCGCTGACAAGTGGAGGAAAGCTTCATGCATAGAAAAAAAAACATAAAACAGGAAGCTGGTTCTCAGATGCTGTTACGATGCTGGTAGGACGGTGGCGGGGTTCCCGGTCTCAAGTCCTCATAGGCAGGCAGAGGATCAAGCTCGTTCATATCCAGACGTTTTGGCTGTATCAAAGGTTCAAGCGTATCTGCGGAGTTCATGAAAAAACCTGATCAAGAGCTTCGGCTTTGAACTCTTCGTCGTCGTCGTCATCTTCCAGGTCTTCATCGTCTTTCCTTTTCAAGTGAAACTTGACATCTACGCATTCAAATCATTTCGACTTGAGTAACATTTGGGATTCAACTCACTGCACGGCGGTGAAGGTGGCAGGTGGGTTCGCACGTTTCGCTCGCATCGGCGCTTGTAGGCTTGTTGAAGTGCCGCAACCGGGGAAATAATGAAGATCGCAACGCCGACAGCGACCAATGGAGCAAGGAAAGCCACCGGCAGAGAGAAGTTTGGCATCTAGTGTTTGGCGCCATTAACCTAGAAATTGGCCTTGTTCTTTACCTTGATCGTCGGCTGTATACTGCTTCCGGTCCTTGACGTCGTCCGGGTGTTTGGCCGGGCGTCAAGCCCAAGGGCTAGCCGTGTTCGTCAAGGTTGCGGTTGAAAAGGTGCAGGCGAAGCACTGGCTTAGCCAACGCGAAGGAGAAGAGCACGGACGCAGATGAAGTACTCAGTTCGACGACTGACTGAAGACTCTTGGAGGATAGCTGGCCCCCGAGGCTTCGCTACCACACCCAGAGCCAAAGTTGAACGAGAAGGGAGGTGTTGGGAGAGGGCAAGGGACAAGAACGACGCACGAATGGAACTATCATGGGTCGGCTTTACATATGAAATAGTTTAACCCTCGAACTGAGGCGCTGAGGCAATGACTGGGGGCTGTGGGCATGTGTTGGTTCCGTCAGTGAGCAATAACCAAGGTTGCCAGTCACAATGTGGATTGGTACGAAACTCTTACGCCGAAATTCCTCTGGCAACCCACTCGCGACATTCTCGTTAGGTAATTGAGACGGTTTTTGAATTAGAGGAATAAACGCCCATGTTCATGACAAGGACAATGGAGCTCCGGAATTAGCCATTCTCAGGGGAATTTAAACGCTGCCTGCAGCAATGCAGAAGGTGGCTCATTTTTGTCTACCCCCTCACAGTAGTAGAACTCTGATGAGCTTGTGTACGATGATTGAAGACGAGATTTAGATTCAGATTTATTTATCAATATCGGTGCATTGGCCACGCTATACGACCATAGATGACAGAGTTGCTAGGGGAAAAAGAGCGTGAGAAGGGGTCTCTCGGGGCAAGTCGTGGAGTGTGCGAAGTCAGCTGAAGTCTTGCTTCTCGATGACGAAGTCCGCAGCGCTGTCTCCTCAGTCTCACTCCCTCATCCATCGTGGTTTCTGTTCTCCTGATCTTCTTGTGTCCGCGAGGCGTCGCGGCCACCGTTCGCCCTCCATGCTCGCAATCTTTCTTGCCCTGTTGATCTTTCGTGTCTCTGCTACGCTTCTCACGTCCTTCATTCCCGATCTGCTGCGTAGCCAAGCGTTGGACCTTCGGTGGTAGAGACCACCTGGTAAGGTGCGCAAGTAACAGGAAAGAGACCATCCCGCGCATTTTCTTAGTGTGACCGAGTTGCCGCGGTTCGTTGACGCCACAACCACATCGATTTTTCGCACTACACTCATGATCACTGATTTTTGTTGCCATCGAACAATGAAACACTTCAAAATGTTTATCCGCGTGTGAATTTTGATTACGACAGTTTAAGCACGAATTGAGTAAACGTAGGAACACTTCGAGAGACGTCGCTGGATCCTGTTGAAACGTCGAAGATTTTTCGTGTTTTCAAGTTCACCGAACTACAACACTTTGTGCTACAAAAGAAAAATGACACACCTTTACCTCACGCTTTCCTAAGGACTTCGGCTCCCTAAAACAACTTTTCCACTGATTTCGATAAGAGGCTTCTCCTCTAGACAATTTCGATGACTTTGGGCTGTGTAGTTACGAGGCAGCCTGTTTTCGCGCTTCTATGCCGTCTGCAATAGATTAACAAATTAATTAAACTCATCCAGTGACGCAAATCGAAGGCAGACGAACGAAAGGAGAAGCGTCACGAGCACGGCAAAAAGTAGTGCGTGAGGCGCGCTCTTTGTCTAACGAAGGTGGGCTGCTCGAGAGAAGTGCGCAACCGGTTCCGAAGAACCGAAGAGTCTTGTCCTTTTGCAACTCTTAGGAGCAGAGGATGTGGCATCCAACTGAGTGTTGATTAGCTAAACGTTCTAATTTTGAAACGTTTCCAAAGCAGCGCATTTTCTCGGCTCGCTATGTTTTTTGGTGACAATTTTTTCCACTTGCTACACGCATGATATGTCGTGAATGCTTTATCCACAATTCAACGTATGCCAATCTTGGATGGCGCCTGATGGTTCGCGACAAAGTTGAATTGGTCAGCTGCTGTAAGTTCCTTAGTTTGCATGTGCGTCAGGCCCGTATACCTATGCACCACCTTAGGTTTTCAGTTCGAGACTTACTCATGTTGAGCATCGCTCCGCACAATGAGCGAAGTGGGGCGGCCCCAAACCAAGTCGTGGTACTGGATCAAATCGTCATCTGAACTCGTTCTTCAATTGGAATGACAAAAGATGAACCATGAGACCACGCAGAGAAGACATATGTGCCCTCCTTTGTGAAGTCGTTGTTCAAATCTGCTTTGAGTCATTTTACTTGCCCTCTTTTTACCCGTGAGATACTGTGAGTATGTGATCTGTGAAGAGCAGGGCGAGGAGCTGAAGCCGCATGTTGCGAAGAGACTCCCACCGCATGAGTCACCAGGCCAATGACCGTTCTGCTTGTTGCAAGTCGCCGCGAAGTTAGCTTGGACGCCCTGACAACTGCACAGACCGTAGTTGCCTCCCGAAATGCCAAGGAACGTGTCCACCAAGCGATTCAGAGGAAGACCCAGGTCGCAATTTCCTTGGGACTTTTATACCACATTCAAGCGGCAAACCTTCAGTGCCGGTGACCTTTCCTCCTTTGACGACTTTCCTTCCGAGAGTCACACCCATTGAGTGTGTGATGAAGCTGACCTAGAATTATTTGCTTGGCTCTTATCATCGAACACCTGTGGCGCTTTCGTGTAGTTCTGCACAGCCTGAAAGAAGCGTCGAAGTCGAACAAGATCCTTGCAGTTGTGAGTTCTAACACTTCCACTCGCATTGGCTGAAGTCTTATCGGGTTTGCGCATTCAGCGAGTTCGTGTCGCCCCATGAGATTGCATAGAGCTCGGCTGTAGTGTAACCCTAAAGGCTCGTTGAGGATCAACAGTAAAGCAGACCTTGTCGAGGAAGTATTGAATGGAAGCATCCCAACCCGAGGCGATGCCGCCATTGCCCGAAAGCGCCGCATCAGAGTTGCCATGGATAAAGATGACTGGGATATGAGTGATCTATTTCAAATTTTGCTCTAACTGAAGACTCCACCTTCTCTGTGGCTTGTTGCCGGCCACCGTAACTCTTGTGAGCATCCTTTACAAAGTCGTCGGAGCCGTAACCATTACTAAACATTCTCCTTGTTTTGTATTTCCTACCTTTTCAGCCAACTCTGGAAGTCCTGCGTGAGTGGTCCGGTGATCGGGGTAGCCTTTGAGCCGAGGATGATCGCAAGAAGTGTTGAAGTGAATAAAAAGCGCATTTTAATACGCATGAATCCGATTAGGATCGAGGTCAGCGATCGTAAGGTCTGATGAGGTCGAGACAGGCCATGACTAGCGAGCGCTGAAGCGCCATTTTATTCAATCCGAGACCGAGCGATAACACCGGCTGATCTATGAAGTGTGGAGGATGCGAGCTGTTTCTCTGGTGCGTCTTCGTAAAGGTTGCCCTTTCGAGCCTAGTGGCGTGGTTGTTGTTCATTTGTTCACCGGCAGTCCGGAAGCCGAATGTGCTATGCTTTCAGACGAATACGAATTTTCATTCGAATGACCTTCCTCTTCATACCGAACAACTTTGACGGAGTTCCGGTACAACAATCTTTCAGTTTCTTAAGCTTGGCTGATTCTCCCATCGACACAATACGGATCCTTTCCCCGTTGTTCTCATCTTTGCGCGTTTTGACATTTCACCTTTGAGTCCCATTGCGCATGTTCTACCTTGACACTTATTCGACAAGCGACAAGGCAACGAAATTGGCTGGGAGTGAAAACTGGACATTAACCAAGACCAGAGGAATAATGAGCGATGTGCTGCGAGATGGAAGGCATATGATTGCAGTGCTGGTGACGGATACTGATGGAGGGAGAATCTCGACACATGGTTCATTTTTATTCTTTGAGACAGTTAAAGCGCAAAAAGATGGCGTTGGAGTTAGTTGGAGTTGGTTTGTCTCAGCGGCTGTTGTTGAGCAATTCTTGGTGCAATTTCTTCGTTCACAAAGAAAAACTGCAGACTGGCTTTGGCGAGGATTCGTCGAAGTCGCTTACAGCACAGCAACAGCATGAAGGCGTCCGATAGACAAGTGATGTCATGTGCAAAGATTGCCTAAATCATATCCGAATCAATAGAGCAGATTGGTGCACAGACAATCGCAAAATTGAAGCTTGCAAATTGCAGCTGAAAAACGTTGACAAGTGCATGGTAGATGTAAAATCCAGTGCAGCTCTAAAACAGATTCTCGGCTAGAACAAAATTTTTTTATACTCACCTGTTGAGCAATGAATATCCACATCGAGTACAACAAAAGACTCCGTTCCTCCTTGATATGACTTCCGGTTTCTCGAAATTGTCGCATGGCAATGAAGGCCAATGCGTTGAGAACAAGGGAAGCAAGACTCAACAAAGTCACAACAATCACTTTCGCGAATGAGTTTGCCTAATTGTAAAAAAAAAAAGACGCTCTTGCGATTGAGACGCAAACCGCTTCCACGTGTGGTTCGTGATACGTGGCGTATAATCCATTTGAACGCTGAGGGTGTGTACGATTGTTGCAAGCCAGATGCACAACGGGTGCTAGCGGTATTATCCATTGCAGGGTGATGAGCACGAAAACTCGTTTCCTCGACCAGAGCTGCAGGTTTTCGCTCAAGCGTCCTTAACGAATACGGCACCTGTTTATGAAGATCATAATAGCGCATGACCGTGAAGCGATTTGCTGCAATCAGCAACACACCTTATATGATCACACCATGTACTCGTTTTGCCCAAACCAATTGGCATGGCCCAGCTGGTGTGTGCAGCGGTGAAGTAGCCGAAAGTGTTAAGCCAAGTCCATTCAAGGGGTGTTCCCATAATGACTGTGGGTCGAAAGATTCCATCCTCGATAATGACAGAAAGCAGGTAAATCAATGCTAAAATTACACTCCAGAAAGTTATCGGCAACCGTTTGATTTGAAAATTGTGAAGAAAGCGCCCTGAAAGTCGTCCTTCGATCTCGGAAAGGCAACGACGAATAGAACTAGGACGTGAACGGGCAGAGCAACTATTTCAATCCCAACTGGGATCCAATCAAACCACTCCATTTCGCTTGTATTGAAGAAAGTGAAAGTGTGTTCTTCAAGGCAACCCTCAGAATGGTGGTCGTCAAAATCGTGCGAAAGCTAACAATTATGGACAAGCTGGCGCTAAAATAAGAGGCTTACGGGTGCCTACGTAAGAGAAATCGAGCGTTCGACGCATCTTCACGCATGCGAACAAGATCCAGAAAGACACAATTGAATTATTTATTTCTTTTTTTTAGTCTCACTTTTCTCTTTTTAAGTCTCACTCTTTCAGTCTCACTTTTCCTAGCCATCTTTCACACCTTTCTATGCTTTCCACAGAAACCGCAAATGCTCTGCGACTCGAAAAGTCGGGAAGTACGAAGATACTAATTGGGGGCTTCTAGGAGCAAGCGAATTTCTTTCATAACGGGTTAGACTAGACGCAGAGTGATGCGGCGCAAATAACTGTTCGACGACCAGCTATATTTTGCATGGAAAGTGCTTTTCAGCGACCGCCAGGCCGCTACGAGTGAAACATAAATGGTAGATCTGTCGCCGCACATACCAGCGAAGACACGAACTGGTACGCGATGGAAGCACCGCATTCACAATGGCCAAGTCATTTACTGTTTCAATATATTGTGCGTTTCAAAAAGCAAACAGCAGTTCAAGAAAAGCTGTGGGTTTGTCTTGGAGGCAATTGCTGAATTCGTCTCGCTGCTCCCTCGACACAGCACATTCGACGGATTGCACTAATGAGTATTCGCCGCAAGCGTTTGCAGCACAGAAGCAGCATAAAAGCGTCCGAAAGACAAGTGAGGTCATTAACGAAGAGACTCTAAGTCGTTTTTCATTGAAAATGTTGTTAAACAAAAAAGTTACAATGGCGAAATCGAAGGTGGTATATTGCAATTGAAGCACATTGGTATACGCGTGGAAAATGAGGATTCCGGTGCAGCCCTAAAAAATATGCGGTGATTTTTTTCAAACCAGTTCGGCTATGAAAATCCAAATTGAATAAAACAAGAGGCTCCGCTCTTCCTTGATATGATTACTAATTTCTCGAAAATTCTTCATTGCAATAAATGCCATTGTATTGAAGACAATGGCGACGATGCTCAGCAAGGTCATAAAAGCAGCCTGTGATGCGGAGAGTATCTGCAAGATGCACGTTGACCTGCTTCAGAAACCGTCTCCACATGATGAGCGTGAACGGTGAAGTAAAGGCCATTCGGTTGCCCAATATGGTAGCGCTCATTGCATGCAAGATACAAAACAGGAAGTAAGGGAAAAGCCCACTGAATCGCGATAAACACATGTAGCCGTTTCATCGTCCAGAACTAAAATTTATGGTTTTCGTTGCGAGACCGAGACGGTTTAGGCCAAACCATCTGATGCTGATCGAAATTTTGCATGGCGGTATAGCGATTTGCAGCAATCAACGTCACGCCTGTAACGATAGACCTATGGAACCTCCACAAATCTACCGATCGACATAGCAATGCCGGTATATGCAGAAGTCATATAGCTAACGGTGTTGAGCCAAGTCCAGTCAAGTGGCGTTCCGATTAGCACTTTTGGGCAAAGACATCCGTCCACAACGAGGATGGATAGAAGTGAAATCAGCGTTAGAAGCGTTTTTTCCGCTTTCGCAAACCTAACCGTTTGATTTGAAGATTGTGTAGAAGGAGCCCTTGAAGTCATTCTTTGATGTCGAAAAGGCGACAATGCACAGGACAACGACATGCACGGGAAGACCAATAACTTCAATGCCAACTGGGATCCAGTCGAACCAGTACATTGGCCGTTTCGCGAAGGAAGTGAGATTCTGATCTTTTGGCACAGATGACACTTCCTTGTACAAGCTGTACAAGCTTGTACAAGCCCCTGAGAGAAAGCCAGTAATTTTGTCTGTAGGGAGTAATTTACGACGCGATAATATGAAAGATGCCCTTTTTGTCGCCAAGACGATCTCTGACATTTTGAACGATGACGATGTTGCCATATATGAACTTCTGAACAATCAATCCCTGCTCTTTTTCTCGTCGATTTCAAGAAATGGTTGTTCAGCTTATGCTTGCTGCGTGCCCTCCTCAACAACCACAAGACGCAGGCGTGGATTTCAGCGTGGAGATGCATAGAAGTATCCTCAATTGACACAATCACCGCCACACTCTCCGCGGAGGAGCCCCTCGGGTTTCCGCCGACCGCTGCCGCTGACTGCTCCAAGACATCAGACAAATTTATTGCCAAAAAAATGAATATTGCTCTAGAAGTCCTATCTAACGACGCGCGACGCAGATGTGTACACCATTCAGAGGGCGCATTAAAAATGCCTGCATGGTCAGTGGGAGTTCGTCCTACAAGCATTAAATTCGTTCAGCTTGTAACGCTTACCCCAGCGTTCGTCAAGTCAAACTTGAAAGAGCGAATTGTCTCCGCAATCGCCGACTTGAATTCCATTTCAGCAAATCTGAAGGAAGACGGTTTGAATTCGATGGAAGCTAAACCTCATTCCAACGCAGTTACGTGGCCCAAGACCAAATGGCATCCATGCGAGGTTCTTCTTCGCCTGGGGATCGAGAAATCTGAAAAGTCTCGCATGATATTATGTCACCTTTCGGGAATAAATGCCTTTGCGTCGGGCCAGTTCTCCTCGGACCAGTGGACGCCGTGTACGGGTACACCCACGTTCACCCCTTTTGGGATGCGAATGCCGCAAACCTGAAACAACCAAAATCTGCTGCAAAAAAGTCGTCAAACCGTCGTTTCCTTGATACAGCTTCGAGTCGTGAAGAGAATAACTGGTGGTAGAACGCGCAGACTCTCGTGGAAGACAGCGTCTAGATAGGGTAACGCCATCACGCGGTCAAAATCGATTTCCTAATTTTGCCTCACATTTGAAACAAAACTAAAAACCTGATTGTCTCCGAACGTCTCTCTAATTTCTTCGTAAAGAGTTTCTTGCGCTTGGGGATGCTTGGCTAGTAGCCAGCTGCAATAGGCAAGAGCCGTCGACGTTGTCTCGTAGCCAGCCAAGAGAAAGGCGAAACAATTCGACACAATTGCTTCATCGGAAAGTGGCGGCTTCTGTTCTTGACATCACATTTCAAAAAGAGGAGCGAACCTTTTCATTGGCTTGTCTCTCCATGTCCTGCTGAAGAAGCAACTGAATGAGATCCGTCGAGGCTTCAAAGCGTTGGAAATCCCGCTTTCGCTCAGCCACAATACGCTGGAGGCCTTCAACCAACGGCTTCTCTGCCTTGCCAATAGCACTCCATCTTCGAAGAAAAGGACCAAGCGGTGGAAATATCACTTAACAAGTGAAAACATCAAAAAGCACTCACAACTTAGGAGCATGGCTCGACTCTTTTCAAGGCTCATCTCCGAGAAGAATCGTTGACAATTCGCATAGAATGCGTCTTTGCGATTTCGCTGTGGGTCAGTGTCAACGGCGAACGCACACCGACCAATGACGTCCAGTGTTAGCGCTTGCCAATCACTAAACAGTTAAGTCAGAAGTGAAAAAAGGACAAGGCAAAGCAATGATGCAACCTACTCGTAAATTTCAATAGGCTGGCCGTGACTCTGATCAACTCGCTTGCCGAGGCACTCGACGAAGACGCCGATTCTTTCATGGATCGTCGGATACATCTAAAACACTTTAAGAGGCGGTATAGCAAAACCTTTTTCAGTTTTCCCGTGCTGAAGGCCGGTGACACGGTGCTGCGAACATCCTTCCAGCCAAGTCCGTCGCTTTCCTTGTGGCCGATATGTAAGAGGTTCTGAGACATCGGAAAGGTGTCATTGAACGAAATCGACTGAAAGCAGTGCATATTCAACGACTCCTTCAAACCTGTCTATCGACGAAGTTCGCAAACTGCCGAATGAGCACCTCTTGGGCAAAGTCAATCCTTATAGATGAGATCTCAAGCGATGTGCCGTGGTACAATCTAGGCCAATAAAGGTGCAATCTAAACAAACCCGATGGTCGGCCCATAACGCTCAATGAGCATCTCGCGAAAGTACGGCTGTCGACTCTTTCCGTACTAAATGGATAAGCCTTGACGGAACAACGGTGTTATACCTTTTCGTGCATTTCCATGAGCGTCGAGATGTTGCCGGTAATAAAGTCTGTCGGTGGGCCTGGTACGCCGAGTTCATCGCGTAGTTGAAGAAAGCGCCAACGCTTCCCGCAAATCTCTTGTGAACGAAGGTTTTTGAATTCTTACCACATTGGGTAGAAGAACGCTATGACGAAAGCCGAAAAGAGGAGAGCAACAAGCATTGTCTCGACTAAGAGGAAATCTTTTCACAGCAAGCGGAAAGCAGGCGTAACAAGAGAAGAAACCGCTGCTGCGACTCGCATGGCGTCGGCGGGTTCTTAAGTGCGTGAGAGAGCGATGGCGAAATGGAGAGAGGTGCGGCGCGCACGTGGAGTGAGCAAGGTGCGGCAGCACGCTGCTCTCAATCTTTTCACTGCCGCAAACTTCACAAATCGTTCACTCACCGAGAAAACGCAGGCTGCGCTTATTTACTCCTCTCTTCTGATTGTGAAAGTTATGCTGCTAAAATCCTCCATTTATGAACGTGTCCGCGGTCTCTCGACTTTCTCTGAACATCGACGGCTTTAACACGCCTTCTTCGTAAGAATCAAAGAGTTACTGGAGGGTCGGGTCCACCGGAAAAATTGTTTGCGCGGTTTAGATACCATCTTGTGCAGTTTTTCACGCTGAGAGAGACTGTCGAAGCAGTTTTTGAAAAAGTTGACTCCCGTGAAAGATGTGAATTAAAAGAGAAAAATGCGCATTTTTGGGGCCATTTTTCAACTTTATTTTTTTTCGTGCGTGGTTTTGAAACTTCTTATGTGCACGATATGTCTATGCTATGTAGAATTTTACGAGGAATCGATTGGCATACTCAGAATTTGGAAAAAGTGGCGATTTCCACTCCCAAAGTGAGTTTTTTCGATTTTTCCTCCCGGTGAAAAAACGTATTTTGGCCAATTGCTCGACATTTTACACTTATTACCAAAGGTTTTCATGCGCTCATTTTGAAGAGCGTAAAAAACTGCATAGGATAGTGTGAAGGGCTTTTTAAAAGGCGGGTTGCACCGAGGGTAAAAGGGTGAAAGAAGACCCCAAACACGTCTTGGGCACTTTTCGAGGGGCTCAGTTCGACCACTATTTCAGCATTTTCGCGTTCCAAAACACTTGAAATCGTGTTCTACGGGTCTGGTTACCCCTAGAAACTTGACTTCGCTCATTGACTGGTGGTTTTATGACACTTCGAAAACCTAAGATTTTCATAGGCCGCGAAGAAAACGCACCTTTGTAAATGTCGTACAGCTGCTTTTTTTTTCGAAGTGTCATAAAACCACCAGTCAATGAGCGAAGTCAAGTTTCTAGGCCCAGGTAATTGTTTTGGGACACTCTTGGGCTAAAATTGGGGCACTGTGGGCCCGAGGCGATTTTGGGGCACTCTGTGCTAAAATAGGGGCACTGTGGGCTAAATTTCGATTTTGGGGCACAAAATGGGTAGTTTGTGCCCCAAAATCGCCGCTTCGCAAATGGGGCACTGTGAGCCAATTTTGGGGCAGAATCAAGCCTTTTTGTGCCCCAAAATCGCGTCCCGTGATGGCGCGACCGAAGCTTGATGGGCTTTTCACTCTCAAGGCGATTTGTTGCATTTTCGTGGTTCTTTTCGCATGCTTGACACGTAATGGTCTTGGTTGCTCATGTTTTCGACAACATAGAGCTAACTAGACCAGGAACCGTTCCGCAGTTGATAGAAAGGCCCGCATTTTCTTTGATGTCATAATGCTTTATCGTTCAACTGCTTTTTCGTTGTTACCATTCCTCATTTTCTTGGCTTTTCAGGAAACTTTCGATAGAAGGAGATGCGAACGTCGTCGTGATGTCTTCATCAAGTCTAAGGTTTGCCTTCTGCTAGGGTTTCCATTCGTTCTTTGAAGGTGACCGAAAGAGGGACTTCAACCTCGGCGGCTTCATCGAAGATGGAAGAGAAGAAGGACGAAGCGAAGCAACCCACACCGCCTCGCAGCGTGGTTGCAGCCACGGACGTCCAGTCGCTGTGAGTTCTTGCTTTTTTTCGTTGATGAGATCTAGGTGGATGAGCGGCGCTCGTTGTTGGCCCGTTTGTGTGCTTCGTGCGATCGACGTGCTCGACTTCGCTCATGGAAATGCCCGAAGCAAGGTTAGTTGCTCTTTCTTGCCTTCCAACCGTAGCTTCAGGGTTCCGGCTCGAAAGCCGTGACTCGAGGGATGGCGATCTCGACATCGCTTCGTTGAGATGGACAAGAAGACGTCGTGGACGAACGTCGACATTGAAGCTTCGAGACCAGCACCCTTGCTAAGAACGGTTCTAACTTTTGTCTCTGAGTTTTCTTTTGTGTAGATAGATGTGTATTTCTATCTGTGAAGGAAATTTCTTTGTTTTCCAATGTTTTTATTTCCTATTTGATGAGGGCGAATAAATTTTTTGTGCCTTTACTCGTTTGCTTCTGTCCTTTCCCCAAGATCCTCTCCCTTTCCCTGACTTCCCAAAGGCTCGTTGTTACTAGATAGCGACTTGTGTCTAGAGATTTTATGGTCTTGGCGGCCTCTCACCCGTGTTTTGGACGGCTCTCAGGCCGCAGCTTTTTGGCACTCTTTCCCCCACTCAAACGACGAGGAACCGCCAGGCATGATGTGAAATGTCCCAATTCTCCTCCCATGAAAAAGTATAAGACCCAAAACAGCAAGCTCTTTGAACGAGAAGAAGCTTCACAGCAAGAGAAGAAAGCCCATGTTGAGCAACAAAGCGTGACTACCGATTGCACTCCAATGAGGCATTTTCGTGAAATTCTGAGCCCAGATTCGTGTTCTACGGGGTCGAAAACCCCTAGGGTGAAGTCGAAGTTGAAGAAACGCGACGGAAAAGAGGGAAAATCGACGTCGCCAGGGAGGCGGCTTGTCGGGCACTCTCTTGGGCCCGAATACTGCGCAGCCAATTCAAGCATGGGTGGCGCAGCGGGTTGCGCGTTGGGTTGCGGGGTGCGCGTCGCGGGTTCGAATCCTTGTCCGTT
>JAQIXL010001678.1:0-16394 GCA_034700245.1 Poikilolaimus oxycercus
TGCTTCGCCGGGACGACACCAGAGGCGCTCCAGAGATTCCCTCTGATCCCAGCGAATAAATGTGTAAATGTGTAAATGCACAAAAGAGCATTGAGCGGGTAGGGTTACATACACGAATTTGCACAAGAGAAGCGTAAATTCTCGCGCAAACAAATTTTCCTATTGAATTTTTCTAATGTATCTACACACTTGGCGGACTCCATTCGCTCCAAATTCCTGTGCACATTCCATTTTCTTCTTCCTCCTGCCAATAATATTATAGTAATTCACAGATTTCATTTTCGCCGAGTTTCCTTCTCAACTCATTAACCAATTACCAAAAGCTCTTTCTACCGATGTCTAGTTCACAGTTCCCCGAATAACCGATGCATGACGGAGATGCCTAAAAAGATGTGCTGTTTAGAAATATAAATTCGCTGTACCGCAGCATCACAAAGGTCGGCGCATTCGTCGATAGTTATACAATATTTGGTGTAGTGGTTTGCGGTGGATAGGAAAAGAGAATCAAGAGCAGTTTGAAAACTACATACGTGTGCATGCCTCTGTGCTGAGAATTTGAGCAGCAAGAATGGCGCTGAGGAGGATGTGCAGGAACATCGCAAATAGGGTTCAGACTTGAAGAGAGCACGAGAAACTCTTGTGTGTTTGAGAAGTTTTTCTGAAGAAGACGACTCCCAAAATCACAAGAACGTCTTGCATTAGTTACTTGGAAACGCCAACCTCCGTTGAACAAACCGTCTAGATTGTGGTCAGACTAGACAAGAAAAATTTTTGACAAGAGAGGGAGAGTCCGCCGGCAGCGGAGCACCAAGCAACAAAGCGTTTTCAGCCGATTCACATTACTCTAGTTTTCTAAATGTGTCTGAGGCGTTTGTAATGTTGGCCAGTGTTTAGACTTGAATCGGAGGATTTTTCTACCAGTCGTTGAAATCGAGCATAACCTGTTGTAAAAAATACACTGGACTGAGTTTCGTTTCCGAGGAAAAACTTTTATTTCTCGGCGTAATTTGATACCGCTTGGCATATTGTTTGTACTGGATATGTGTTTCTCAATAATTAAAAATGAATCGCCACAAAGTCTCCACGGGTTGCTGTCCACGACAATACTCTGAATTGCCGTCCGTCGTCGCGCGCAAATATCGTGTCCTCGGTGATGACGGCGAACTGCGTCTTTAGTAAAGAAAAAAACTGTCTCAACGCCCCATTCGCCAGATTAATTTCGAGTTGATGACGACGCGATCGTTTCGCATTGCTAATCCAATTACAAACCGTGGATAGGGAATAATTTAGACCATCGGGCTGTAGGAGGTCGTCGACCACAAACTTGTTCGGTGACCACTCGCAGAAAGCCGCTTCGTCCATGACGATGCGGCTTTTGCGCGATGCGTCGAAATTGTGCACCAAATTTGCAAAACATTGCATTTCCGTCGCGGAGAAGTTCTGTCCAGATTGGAGTGAAATTGAGCGCGCCCTTGTAAGTTGAAGGCACTCGGTAATCTGTTCGATCGAATGAGAGAATTGAAAAATTACTCGTTCGCAGACTCTTTTTTGTTCTCGAATTAATCCTGAGAGCGCCTTAACGACTGAAGCACTAGCGCCTGGGCAGAAAATAATTTCATTTGTTGCCAAATGCGGCATGAAAAACTCGAAAAGCGTTTTGAAAAGCTGGGCATTGGATGTTGCTCTTGAAGCTGTGATATAGAAGCAACGTTGCCCGATGTTTCCAAGAACAATTGTTGCCTGGCCTTCCTCGAAGAGAATCAGACCCTTGGCAGAAACATTTTGATAGACGAAAATATCAACCGTATTTGGACCGTCTGCTTGAGCACCCCGTCTGCTAGCCGTCGATGAATTGCAGCGAAGAAACGGGTTACTAAAATCGTTTCTAACATCGGAAAAGTAAAATGTGAAATCCAGTTCGTCGGGATCGCGAAGGTGAACCGTGCGAGAAACCTCGTATGCGTGCTTGCATGTTCTTGACAAGCGAGCGGCAGATTGACGATTGCAAAACTCAAACAAGAGCTGGAGAACATGAAGGTTTGGAGGCCAAACAGACATTTTGAATGAAGTGAACGAAGGCTGAAAACTTGTAGGGTCTGGCCTATAAATGTTGACCCTTCTTGTTAGCACCTACAATCATTCAACATCAAACGCAACCTAATGCAGAAAAACATAAGGCTCTAAAATAAGGCTCTGCGCCAGAGTAAAGGCTTAAGGTCTGTTCATTGTTTCTCGGCCTATATGGCGCAATGTCTCTCTTACACGTTCTCGTTGAATCTGAAGCCTTCCTCGAAATGTTCTTAGATTTACTGCCGTTCTCTTCATTTTTTCGTCTTGCTTCTTTGAGTAAAGACTATCGCGTCTTTGTCGAAGGCTTCTTTGAGAATTCAAAATTTGATCTCGTCCACGTGAGTTGCTACGCGACGAGTAATGGACCTCGTGGTCGGTTTGATATGCGACTCGAAGGACTGGATACTGATCTCAGACGAGTGGATACACGACTAGACCCTTTTGAGCTTTTCTTGGAGTATAGAGGTTTACGGGACTGCTCATGGGCCGATGACTTCAAAGCGCTTTTCTCGAGTCCTTTACAGAAGCTCTTCAATCGCCCACGAGGCGATTTTTGGATGAACGTCACTCTCCGCCATGTCAACCTGATAGAATTCAAGCCGGTGAGAAAAAACTCTTTGCATTGGATAACTGAAGCTTTAGTTCTTGCATCAACTCGGTGGAATGCGCAGGACGATGACGCTGATTTGCCGCGATTTTGATCATCGTGAACAAGCCGCCTTGGCCAACCTCCTCCATGGTCACTCGACATGGATTAATTTAAGCATTAAAGCGAAGGTTATGATTACCAAACTTCACGACGTTTTCTTCCAAGAAATTTCGGGCCGAAAACGAATGAGACTGAATCTCAACAGCCTTCTTCTTCCACGCGAAACATCCAAATTGGTCGACTTAGGAATATTTTCATTTACAGCACTTACAAGAGAGCCGCAGAAAACTTCCCGATTTGAAACCGCCAATTACGGTGACGCAATTGCCGCCATTCGTCTTCTTTGTCGAATTTTAAGCTCTGCGACCCCGTCTCCGCCGAGAGTGAGCGTGACGTTCATATTCAACAGTTCCTGCGATTTTCGTGTTTTTCTGAATTATTTCGAGAGAGTGGAGAAATATCGACTTCTGGGTTCGGTCATAAATGGGCCGTGGGGGCGCGTTCGTCGAAATGTCTTCGTCACTTCCGGGTATGAAGCGCATGTGAGTATCGAAGAGAATCGCGAAAGATATGGAGGTATGCCAGTCATCACTATTTCAACAGATTGAAAGGCGCTTCCACGGCGTACATGCAGTTTTTCAACATGTTTGGCTATTTGGATAAAATTTCGTGATTAAGGGCTTCTAACGAGAACATATGGCAGAAATATTTTTCTTTTGCTACTTACTACCATTATGGAATAAAGAAGGGTTCTTGGTTGAGTTTCTGTTTCTGAGGAAAAACGCTTTATTCCTCAGCAGTTTTTGCCCAGTTTGACGAAGTCGCCGCCTTTGGCGATTGCCGTTTTGATGGCGTTTTCCCAGCAATGAACTCGCGGCACGCCATCTTTGAAGCTCTTGGCGACCCACTTGTCATCAAGCACCGTGCTACGGTAGTGGACAATCTGATCACAGATCAACGACGCGATCGTCGTGTGCCTGGCTGGTGTTCCGCTAAATTAAAACCTACGGTATTCCTTGATACACTCACTTGTGACGATGAGCATAGGCGAGAGCGACGAGGAAGTTGAGCGCCGTGCTCGGTCCACCACTCAAAGGGCGCCCCGTGTTGGTTTTGAGTCCTGTCAGAACACGGGCGCCCGCTGTGGAGACGATGTCCGGCAACTTCACCACCTCGTCAATCACAGAACGGAGCAGGCTGCAACATCACACAAGTTGAAAAAAAAAGCAAAAACTCCGACCTGCTTGAAGTCCCGAAATCAATAGCTTCGTGCTGGTAGCCAAAGCCAATGCCGGCAACGCCTGGCCCTTTCCATTGGGAATGACCACCCTCTTTCTCCGAAGTGAAGGCGCCACTCTTCACATAGTCGTAGAGTAGCGAGAACTCTGAATCGGCGCCCACGACTCGAGTCGGCAGATTGTAGCGATGCACATAGCGACCGATGGATGTGATGGTGCCACCTACATAATGCAACGTTGTTATATGTTTCGTGTTTGCGTTGTCTAATAACGGTGTGACGTTGCCAGACACAATAAAATACAATAGTTTCGCTGATTAATAAATCAGAGAACCATTTTCAGAAGTGTCGAGAAACGTTTTGTGGGGGTGTCGGGGCTAGACGAATGCTACCGTATACCTGTGCCTAAACCATGAATGACGTAATCCGGAGCCTTGAAGTGAAGCTGTTTGTACAGCTCGTGGAAGAGGTTCGCTGACTCGAAGGAAAAGTTACCATCTAATTCAAGCTTTGAGAGAATGTCAAAAGTTCACTTTCAAAGGAGTCGATGGCTTTCTCGGAGTTCGCGTGCTGATCGACGAGCCAGTGGTTGGGCTTGGCGCCGAGACCTTTCGACACGGGCCGACGTTGATCGGCGTCGACGCGAACGAGTTTTGCACCGTACTCCTCCAGATGCGCGGCTTTCTCTTTTTCAATACCCTTTGACACCTGAATGAGGAGAATTTAGGAGATAATTGCTCTTCACCACTGCAGTGAAGCTGAGGTTGAGTAGGCGGCAGAAGTACGCTTCACCAGCAGCTGTGTTGCCCGATGAGGACTCGACCAAGTGGGTGTTGGATTTGATCTAGGCAATGCATCTTCTAGAGCCGCTCACGTGGCCCTCGAGGACACCCCAAAGCATGAGAGACCAGGCGAAGCGATGTTTCAGTGATCCCGTTGGTGTTGTGCTCTCGTTCTTGAAGAGAAGATCGACATTGGGGAAGCCGGCGAGCTAAAGGCTTGCTAGTGGAAAAGGAAAGAACGTCATACTGGAATACGCACGATTGGTGTATGGCCCCAACGACGGCGCTCGGCCCAGAGAATGTCAATCGCCCGACGACGCCAGTTCTCTTCTTCTGAACATTTCATTTGACAATTTTGAAGAAAACGAACGTTTGGAGCGAACAGACTCGAAGGCTGGAGACTTGGTGATCTTTCGAGTAGTGGCAGATCCAATGGTGAAGAGGACGAAAAGGAGGAGAAGACTTGCCGGAAGCGTTGTCATTTTCGTGAATGATCCGAAGCTTCGAGACGACTTTGTCGGTGCTCGGCGATGTCTTCCCTAGAATCATTGAAGCTGACGTCAACCGCCTCTACACGGGCAACGTCACGGAGCTTCCTCTTCTTTCTCCCTTAACTTCAAAAAGCTTATCCGCCCTCTAAACTCATCAGAAGAACTGCATAGCGCGGCGCTTTGACAATAAATAAATAATGTTATACTGTCTGACGGACAGTTCGGAGGACTTTTAAAAGTTTAAAAGTTTGAAATAAACGCTTTTGTATTTTATCTAGAGGTTTGGAAGATCTTGGATAGTCTAATTATAAGAGCTAAACAAGATTCCTTCCAGTGATAGAAGCAAAGAGGGATGACTTGACGAGAGAGCTGATTCCTTCGAGAATGAGAAACTGCCGCATCTTGTCGACAACTTCTTCTTTTAAATCTTCGAAATTGTCACGTCTTATATCAAGAAACGTCACGGGTCTCGCCCACGTCTCGATGTCTTCTCTATTGACTTCTGAAAGTGGCATCAGCCTGATTTCACTAGCAATGTCTGGGATGCTCATTCCTTCCTCTTTTCCAGATTTCAGAAACTCTTGCACAAACTTGGCAAGTTCGACTTTCTCAAAGGGTGAACCACGTTTCCGCGGGTTTTACAATTCAAAGGTGCTGAAGTGCGATGGTGCTAACAAACTTTCGCCGATCAACGTCGTCGCTTTCAGAACAAAACAGTTGAGAGCGCCCTGCGCAATGGACGCCAAAATTTCTGCAAGTGGCTGGATAAATCCCGAAAAGTGCGCCGCTCGTCCAGTGAAGCACATCAGCAGATATGCCGATGAAAACGCCTTGTTAGACGTCGTCTACTAGGCACCGCTGATTACCCGCAATGTCACAGCTTCTGTGGTCACATGCGAATAAATATTCGCCTTCGTCTTCGACGATACTTCGTTCCACTACCAAGCACACGCAGTCTGCCGTATGAGGAGCAAATTCTAGAGATTTTTGGTTTCCTTGAAATTCAGGATATTCTTCGAGTTTCACGAACTGGTCGACTTTAGACAAAAGCTGTTCTAGAGTAAGTCAATTGTAACACTTCATTTGCCCAGTTGCTTATTGTTAATTGCGAAGTTTCCGCCACGCCTCGACCTCGACTTCACAGGGCGTGGGAAAGAGAAGAAGGTTTTCAATGTGCTAATCGTGGACTTCGACCGTTCAGCCTTCCTTCCACAACAGCAGTCACTCAGTCACCATGAACTTTACGGTACCATGCATACGCAGTCTGCCGAAGCAACTTCTCGAGACGTTTAGTTTTCTTGAAATTCAGGATGTTCTTCGAGTTTCACGAACTGGTCGACCTTGGCGAAACGCTGTTCGAGAGTACTTTCAAGTCAACTGCGATGCTTTATTTTCCAGTCTCAGTCTTATTGTTAGCTGCGAAGTTCCGGCGACTCCTCGCCCTCGGCTTCATTTTGTAATCGTGGAGTCCGGTGTTCAATCGATTCCTCCAATACCTTGGCACAGAGATCATTCAATTGAATTGAAGGCTGAACTCACGAAGAACGCTGAATACGAAGAACTCTTCGGTCTGCTGCGATCTTCAGCATTCTTTCCGTTCTTCTCAAGCCGAGTAGCATTCCATTTTAGAGCGTATGTCGATCTGTTGGCACTGCGAGAAATACGCAAGGTTCATATGCTTTTTTTTTGCAAAAATACTCTCGTTTACAGCATTTACCGCTACTTGACGTTTCATGGAATGTGGTCCATCTTGAGCTGGAAAGTTTTTGTGCCGAGGAGCAAAAGGAATTCGCAAGAATCGTCACGGAAGAATTGCTTCGACAGAATTGCATCGACGAATTCGTTTCAAGATGGTTTAGAATTGCTTCGGCAACGGTTATTGAGGACGTTACGGTTCTTCTTAAAGAACTGCGCTGCAAAAACGTTGGCCTCACCATTCGAGGCCTTGCTAGCCATGAAGTCTCTAAGTTTTTCAACAGCTCTTACAAAAGCGTTAGCACTGTTTGCCACCGGGATGGTGGAGACGTTCGAGACGCTGTCTACGCACTGCTTCACATTGTTAAGACATTTGACAATTATGAATTACCGCCAAAATGTAACAATAATCGCAAGAGGAGACACTTTGAAATGACCTTCGCATCCGAAGCGGATTTTCAGACTTTTGTCAAGTTTCTACAAAGTGGAACAGTAGAATTCAGTCATATGTCTCAGCAGGAACTGAAAGACGCGTTTCGACGTCTTCGTTTCAAAGAGTTTCAATGCGAACGCCTCTTTATTTTTGTTGAACGCATAAGTTTTATCATGTCCATTGAGAAAGAAAAGGATGGACGAATCCAGATTGAATTCTGACTTTTTCAAATCAAAATCTTCAAGTTAAACACAATAAATTTTTTGAAAAAATCCTTTTGTAAACATTTTTGTTAAGGCACAATTGTGCTAACAAGACGTACTACTAGCTTTTCGCACTAGAAATTCACACAAAGCCTCAATCTTCAGTCATCGACTTCTCTCACCATGACGCCGTCTCCTCTCCTTGCTGTTCTCGAGAAGAACGCGACGCTTCTCTTCAACGTCCTCGGAGAAAAAGATTTTCTTCGGATTGCCCATCTTAATCGTGAACTTCGCGCATTAATTGAAAAGTTCTTCAATGAGTTGCCTTATCATGTTCTGCGTGTCAGATGTGTTATCGACAATCCAAGCCAGAGACAGCGCTTGAGATACTTTTCCATTATTGAAGTTAGAGCCGACATCGTTTTTGTTACTCTTCGCCTCAGTTCAAATCATGAAATGATCACGACTTTCGAGACTCTCATCGCAAGTCCTCTCGGACCGCTTTTTATCAAGAACATTTTCATGACTCTTGAGCTCTCCAACGTCGACAGCTTTGGCATTTGTAAATTTGTTCAGGTTGTTTGACACAATGTAAAACTAACCTCTATTTAGACTCTGAAGCGGCTTCAAGTTCAACTTGTGGACTTCACCTTGTCGACCAAAACCTTTAACGAGGAAGTTCAGACTTCTCTAGTTGAAATTTTGAAGATTCATCCGGAGATTGAGGTGTTTGGCTTGAAAACGAACAAACTAATTGAGGGCATCGATGAATTGCTGCAAGGCCTTCAGTCGCCGCAGATCTCCGACATCAGCTTTTTTGGACTTTGTCCAAGAGAAGTGGAAAAACTGCTCACTCTTTCCTGTGAGCGCTTGTACGCGACCTCGACTTGCACGACGTATTCATCGACGAGAGTTCGACATCAGCATCACGCTGATGGGATCAGCGTCGTTCAATGCTTGAATCGACTTCGCAAGCAAGACTTGCCCTCCTCGCAAAGACGACGCGTCCAGTTCACTTTCGACTCGCTGGCTGAATTTAACACTTTCATCGATTATTTAGAGAAGAACGCAACAGACATTCAGCTTCTCCTTCCTGACGGCATCTCACTAGAATCTTGTTTTCGTCGAGTTCGTCGATGTCAATGGTTCATTCCCCGCAGAGATGTTATCATGGAATTTGGAAACGTCTCAATCACTTTCACGACGCTTCAGTATTTTAGTCAAGAGCCGAACTTGCTCACCGTCTTCATCTCCAATTCATTGTAGTTCCTATTATTATGGACAGTGATCTTTTCTCTGGAAAAAAGTCTTGCAAGCACTTTATGTTTTGCGGAATTAAAATCTTGTGCTTTTGTGGAAAAGCGCTGTCCAAACGTAAAGAACGTGTTATTTGTTTTAGCGTTTCTCATTAAAAATTTTCAAATAAACACTTTTATTGGACGACCATGGCAATGAAGAAAAGCGAGCAACAGTGGAGCAAACTAAACGAAGTGGCGGTTTAGTCGGTGTAGGTGCGCGGTTCGAGACGAATCGGGAAGCCCTGGTTCGGGGTCGTCACAATCTGTAAGAACGAGGTTGTTTGTTACAAAAGCAACTTCACCTCTGCCGTGTATCCCAAGTCGTTGAAAGCCAGCGACGAAGAATCCATGCCACAATTGTTCGTGTCTCATTCAGGGCAAATTTCTGGCCTACAATCTTGGTCTTCTGCTTTTAGTGGAAAACACACCAATGCAATTTCTTGCTCGGGCACTAAATGGAACAAAGTCGTAAGGATGACGTTTGGCGACGTTTTCTGGCAGGAAGTTGTCCGGGTTGAATTCGTGAACGTTGTCGTACAGCTGCAATTTTTTTACTTCTTCTTTGTTCTCCACAAAACAAAACCTACTGATTTCGACGAACGAGAATCGGTGCAATGACAATATCCGCGCCTTGTGGGATTTGATATTTACCTGAAAATTCATTTTGTGTAACATAAGAAGAAGTTCGCGACCGAGTTGAAAGTCCCCGGTGACGATGTGACGAGCTGCAAAGGGCGCTATGGCTCGCACTCTCAGCGTCTCTTTCACACACATCTCGAGGTATTTCAGCTGCGCGAAGTCGTCTGCCGTCACATCGCGGTCCGAGTCTCCTACAAAGCAATTTTTGGACGAGAAATGTTGAAAGTACCAAAAACTTGATCTATCTCATCGATGACGCGGTCTTGAACCTCGGGATGCGTGGCCAGACACCAAAGCATCGTGCGATGCTTGAAAGGACTTCGCGAGCAAAGCCTGCCATCCACCCGAAAACGAAGTTTCCACTTCACTTTTGAGTCGCTGGCAGAATATGGCACTTTTCTTGATTATTTGAAAAAGAACTCAAACGAAGTGCAGCTCCGGCGTCCTGCTGGCGCCTCATGGAAATCCTCTTTTCACCGGCTTTGCTGTCGTCTTCGGGCCATTCCACGCAAGGAGGTGCTAATGAAATTTGAAAACGTCTCCGTCACTTTCACAACGATTCCATGGTTTAGTGACGAGGCAAACTTACCCAGTGTCTTCATCTCCAATTATTTGTATTGGGGGTGGAGCGAAAGTAGTGAGAATTTGTGAACTCATGTGTTTTTCGCGGTCTCCCGGCCTGCTCTAAAAGCGAATAGGTGGTCATTCCCTTGCCCATTCTGAGGCGAAGTTTGAGCTGCAGGCGTCAATTGCTGTGCGAGAACGAGCGAAAACCAAATCCCGAGTTCGAGGCTCGAAATTCAGATAAAAATCTGAGAATTGTTCCGCGGCAGTCCAATGGTGCCAGGAGACTAGGCTGGCCATATGTACACCAACGCAGTTCAAACCCGGGCGAAATCGGTTCACTACAGGCCGGAACCGGATATGGTCGACATGTGGGAAATTGTGCCAGGCACAATTTCCCACATTTACCGGGAATAAAGCCCTGAAAGCATTCAATACTTTGCGAAAATGAATTAGGCTTGTTATGAATTACGTCTCAATGTCGAGGTCGCGCATTATCGTGGAGCCGAAGTGGTTTTTGAGATCTAAAATAGGACAAATGCCCATAGCAATTGAGAGAGTTGTCTCATGGAAAGATTCGTACCTAAAGGCACTAATTGTAAGAAAAGCGTCACAAGTGCTAACTTTATATGAACTGTGAAAGCCGATGCTGAAGAGCCGCGGCGTTTCATTACTTGGCTGAAGCTCTTGCGGTCATGTCCTCTGTCCTTCATATTGCCTGCGAGAAGAACGCCTCGTTTCTTTTCCAAATGCTTCGTGTAAAGGAGTTCTTTCACATCGCCCATCTTGATCGTCGGCTTCGCTCTTCGATTCGCGAGTTCTTCGGAGTTATACAGAGACTTTACCTCGACATTCGTCTCACAGTTTCTCAGGAGGAAGTACGATCGGTGAGTTCGATGGGGACCCGATTCGGCCCCTCAACGCTGCTCATCAATCTGCATGCTTCGGGAAACGAGAGTGTCACTACTGTTTTCGAGATCCTTTTCGCGAGTCCACTGGCAAAGTTTTTTCAACGTTCAAAACAATCAGAGTACACATTGAGTTTTTCGATTTCTGGAATCAGTGCAACAGGCTTCAGTGAAATTGGAAAGCGCGCTGTCTGGAGCACTTCTGTGTGTTGCCTCCGTCAAGTCGGCCTAGAAGTTCTCTGTTCGTCAGTTTCGCGTTTGTTTCGCAAAGCGAATTTGGTGCTTTTGTCAATTATCTAAAGGCGTGCCCTCACGACATTCAGTCACTCCACCCAACAGGAGTTGCGCTGAAGACGATTTGTGACAAACTTCACAGGCAAAATTTCTCCTGCTTCATTTTGAAAGTGAGCGCGATGGGAAAACTTCTCATCTTTAAAGACACGGATACTTCTTTTGAAGTGCATGTTCAATTCTTTCGCCATTGAGATCTCACCGTGTGATTGCAGGTTGTTATTGAAGATTGCTGAAAGTTGTTGAACGAATAAACGTTTCATGAAACTTTGCTCGGCGTATTGGTTTATCAAAACAATAAATCCCGTTTTTGATAGTGTAAGGCCTGTCTCATCGAGCGCCCCTCAATGGTCATGCCAGAAGTACAGGGTGTCCCAACGGAAATTTTCCGTATTTTTTCCTCAAATCTGTCCCTTTGAATCCTTTCTGCCTTTTTCCTTCCGTCCATTAAAAGCTGTCCTCTTTGGGCTTCGTCTGATTCTTGACTCTTGTAATGTTGCCGTCGTCTTACAATTAGTCGAGCACTTCAAGCCCATCGTGCTTCTTGCTGTGCGGGATGAGCCAGACGGCGCGGTGTGGCCATAACCCGCCGGCCGTCGCGTGCCTTTGTGTTCTGGCTTCGGTCACGTCCGGACGCGTCTTGAGCCCGTTCTTTCCACTAATCCGCGACACGCTCGCTTTCGGCTCGTTGCTCGTCATCTCTCTCAGTTCATCTCTGCCCTCACACTGAACTCAATCAAGCTTCCTTTTTCACCCTCTAAGCCACGACACCATGACAATCGAATGAAAGAAGAATGGCTCTGGTCCGCATATGTCCGCTTCCCTGTTTCCTCTTCTTCGTTGTCTGAGATTTAGTGAGAAATGAAAGCGCGCGCGCCATTTTTTTAAAATTTCCTGCGCTTTCAGTAATTTGCCAGTCTTGTCGGCGAAGCTCATTGTGCGCGGTATCTTTTGTGTTGCTTTCCTAGATGTGAAGCGTCTTCCCGCAATCGAAAAGAATATTGAAGTCCTTTTTTGCCAAACGGAGTCATATGTCTTGGGAAACGGCCATGTCCTTGCATTATGAAGTTGTCTTGTTCGTGTGTGTCGCCTAGTTCGAGTTGCGTGCTTGTCGCGTGTGACGCGGTTTTTCGTAGAAGAATTCAACTGTTGTAATATCGTTTCTGCTTTCAGGTAGTTCAGAATGTCCTCCTACTTCGAATTGCTGATGCCAGAAGTTCGCCAGCGTTGGGAAGATCTACGCAGGACGTACTTCAATCAAAGATCTCCAAAAGCTAGGAAGGCCTGGAAGGACCTCGAGAATGTCGTCGGCAAACGCCCTTACGGAAGGACTCTCACCAGCTTCTTCTCTGCCTTTTCCTCGGTTCGTCGTGCTGCTTACCAGTTTAAACTTTGTTTGTAGAATATCAGACGCAAGCGCGCAAAGATTCGCAGTGACCTTGTGCCTCTCTTCGAGGAATTGGAAGCTCTTCGCGCGCAAGCTGAGACCGAACGCGAGAGGGCTGAGTTGGAGTTCGCCCTCGCTTTGGCGGAACAGCACGAGGAAGGTCTTCGCACGCGGACGCTCATTCTACGAGTGGCGGAACAACTTCCGGATAACATCTTCGTAAAGAGTCAACATGCAATTCAGTGGGTTGTGCCAAACGTGAAGGTTCGTCTCTGTTTCTCGACATTATGCCTTCGTTTTAGAATTCTTATACTTCGGGAGCATACAAGCACTTCACTCGCGCGCGAATGATCTACCTGCACCTCGTTGGAATTGATCTTCCGCTGAAGAAGTGTTCAAACAAAGTGAAAGATGATAGTTAGTCTCCATTTCTTTGCATTTACCTACTGTGAAACTTTTAGTGACACTAGCTTGGGAAGCGGCCCTGGGCATCCAGACGACCAAGGCGGAGGACACTTTGAAGGAAGAACCGAAAGAAGAAGAAACAAGTGCTTCAAGGGGCAATCGCCGTGGTTCGAAGAAGCGTCCGCCGCCCTTGATCACCATCTCGGACGATGAGACATCAGATTCTGGTTTGTTTCCATTGTCTTGCTGCAAACATTCGTTTAGATGGAGACGAAGAGTCGTCGAAGGAGGTCATCGGCACAGATGCGAAGAAACAGGTTTCTTTATTTTCTGCGCCAATATTCACTTTGCAGAAAATGATGAAGGACAATTCGGCGCCGGAGAAGGTGAAGCAGGAGATGGGAGCCACGAAGACCAAGCCGGCGGATTCGGCTTCGAAAGACGCGAATCGTGACAACACTGGAAAGGCTCTTCCGCCAGGTCGCCCATCGATTGTCGTGTCGTCGCAATTCGGAGCTCCTCCTCCTTCACTGTCTTCGATCATCACGGTTTCCTTCCTTTTCTTTCCTATTTCACAATTTTAGGACAAGAAGAAAGAGAACCAGTCGCTGAACGAGGAAAGCAAGGAGAAGAAGAAGGATACGACGGGCAAGCAGGGTCCGCCCGCGAATGGCACAAGCTCGGCTACGCCGCCATCTCAAGTGCCTCTTCTTTCAGTTGCTTCGGTGGCTCCGGCTGATCAACGTGCTAAGCGTAAGTTCAATTTGGTTTCAGAAATAAAAAAGCTTTAGTGTTTTCGCGTCAAGCGAAGATCGATGAGAAGGAACTCTTCGGCCCTTACATGTAAGATCTTTTCTTCTTCTTCAAACTTTGTTTACAGCTTTAACTACCTGGAAAGCGCGCGAGTTCTTCTGGCGAATGGAGACAAGGCGCTTGCGCGTCTCTCACTCGAGAAGGCTGGTGACAAGGTCTACGAGGTTCGTGGTTTTTCAATTTCTAAAACTTTTCCTGTTGGAGATGATGCCGGAAAGCGAGCGTCGCGGTATCGCGATCAACGTCCTCCAGAACATCTATCTCGCTCATTACGAGTGAACCGGCTCATCTTCGTCGACTCGTGTTTTGTTTAGTCGTCGACGATATTCTTGCTGTTACCTGAATAAAGAGATGTTTTGTTGAGTTCTTTTCAAAGAAGAAAAAGGTTCGTTGCGATGTTTGCCTTTGGTCGTTGTGGGCGCCAGAGTATGGCGGCGTTGTGCCCTCGAAGTGCGTCCACGTTGAGTTCATGACCGATGGGGAGGTGCTGACCTCGGAGGACGAACAAGAACGCGGCTGGGGCCAGACTGACAGTTCCGCTTGTTCAGTGATGTTCCATCTAGAGTGATGAGACATAACCGGACGCTTCTCCTGTCAACAGGGATGACAGCGAAGTTCCACTGGCACCATCTGGTTGTGAACGCTCTGGCATCAAGCGACACCCTGGACTTTGAGTGGTCCGTCCGACTCTCGAGAGAGGGATTTCTTCGACTCGTCCGAGACCGTTTCTACACGCTTGAAAGATGATGAAAGGTCGAAAGAGAAGAAGGCGACGCGATCGTCTCGTGCAGCTTCAGCAGACAATCGAACGGTTCGTTCAAATTTCGAGGAGCGTCGAGGAGCCTCCTTCTCCGCTTCTGATGGACTTGAACTAGCACGGCTTCTTCTCTGCCTTTACAGTCAGAGCTCCTCTTCTCTCCGGTGAGGCTCGGCGCTGCGGCAATGAGTGAACGCCCCCTGCCACGGCCGCGTGTTTTCACTTCTTTTGCGTTTCTGCCTCTCTGGCAATCTGTTGCTCTGTCCATCTCGTTCTCTGGTTCCCTGACCGTTTGACAACGTCATTAACCTCGTCAACGTGACATTCTTCACATTTTGCTCTCTACATAACTAAGCAATTGTGCTAACAAGCTAGTGCTAACTATCCTTTTTTCATACGATAGAGACAAAGCCATTCTTCCGTCATTTACTTCCTTCGTCATGACACCGTTTCCTCTCCATGCTCTTCTTGAGAAGAACGCGACGCTTCTCTTCGATGTTCTCGACGAAAGAGACTTTCTTCGGATTGCTCATCTAAATTGCCAACTTCGTGTATTGGTTGAACGATTCTTCAACGAATTGCCCTGTGATGTTCTTCACGTCAGTTGTTTTATCGAAAATCCAAACCAGAGCCATGGCATGAGATCTTTTTTGACAGACGTGGAAGACACATTTCGTTTTGTTGACGTCATTCTTCGCCCGAATTCCGGTCAGGAAATAGCTGCGACTTTTGAGACCCTCTTGTCAAGTCCTCTATCATCGCTTTTTACCAAGAATGTTGAGATGCATCTTGAGCTTTGCCACATCGACTCTCTCGGTCTAAATCAAGTTACGCAGGTTTGTGACTTTTAAGACAAAAAGTATCGCTTGTTCCAGATTCTGAAGCGTTTTCGAGTTCAGCTTACTCAACTGAGTGTGTCATGCGAAACCTGCGACGAAGAAGTACAAACTTATCTTGTTCAAATCTTAAGGGCCCATCCGAAGATGGAGACGTTTAGCCTAGAAGCGCGAAAGCTTATGAACAACATCGATGATTTGGTGTTAGACCTTCAGTCAGAACATCTCTACGTCATTATTAATGGGATTCGTCCAAGGAAAGTGGAAACTCTGATCGGCCTTCCATGCGAATACCTGGAAACAACTTCATCGTGCAAGATGATTTCGTCTACGGATTTATGCTTTCAGCATTACGCCGATGGAATTAGCGTCGTCCGATGCTTGAATGGACTTCTCAAACAAAACTTGCCTTCCACACAAAAACGAAGCTTCCAGTTCACTTTCGACTCGCTGGCAGAATACGGCACTTTTCTTGATTATTTGGAGAAGAACTCAAAAGACAGTCAGCTAGTGCGCCCTACTGGTGCAACTTTGAAATCTTGTCTTCACCGACTTCGCCGTCGTTTTTGGCCCATTCTTGGCAGTGATGTGAGTTTGGAGTTTGGAAATGTTTTCATCTATTTCGTAAGGAAAGAGTGGCTTGACCTCGAGGTAAAAAAGACCTGTGTCTTCATCTACAATTACTCGTAATTGTCTGTAAATCATGTCTGATGTTCCAACAAAAGTATTCCATGTACGCTGAAAAAAGTGTTCCCGTTCCTGTGCAGTTTGAGATTTTTTTTTTGACATCATTTCCTCCTGCGCTCTGCGAAGCGACTACCGACAGTCTTCTTCAGTTTTTGAAACTTGAATAATTTCTAGTAGGGTTGGCTTTCGGGATCGAAAATCGGGATTTTCGGGATTCGGGATAATCGGGATTTTCAACTTTCGGGATTA
>JAQIXL010001679.1:0-16392 GCA_034700245.1 Poikilolaimus oxycercus
TCTCCGTCCACGGGACCAAGCCTCGTCTTCCCCGTGCCCAGCAGGCGTACAGCCTTGAACCCTGGGAAATAAAACTTCAAACAAAAGCCAACCTCTCAGGGCTTGGTCGCCGGCATGCTGCATATCGTTCGAATCTTGAGTTTTGCTATTGCTCTTGCCAAATCGAAGTCGTGGACTCGCTTCTGATAAATCATCGTTACGTCAGTAGGCTTTACGAGGCATTGTACGAGAGAAAGCGAATGTGCCAAAGACCCTTGGCAGATGCGATTTTTGACTTTTTGGGCAGAGTATGAGGTCTAGAGCAACTTTTTGCGTAGATCACGATGGTGACACTTAGAAAATACAAAAGTTCAGAACAACTACCGTAACCCCAATTTCGAAATCTGAAGAGGTCAAATTTTTTCGCTTGTTTGTCTGTGGGCCCAAAAGAAGAGACCCACCTCTGTTTCTCGTACGAAATGAGGCTCTTATTTTCAAGGAGCTTGGATTGCCGAATTTGAGCCGACATTCTGTCTACAATTGAGACATTCTGGGTGTCTGTCTTGAAAAGTTCCTTTGGAAGTTTGAATAACAACTTTTTCAAGCTCATTTCCTTTCGATAGCCCATTTCAAGGAAGGATTCTTCTGTCTCCGAGATTGAATAAAAGAAGGCGTTTCTGGAGGGAGAGCACCCGCTCTTCTAAGCAGCTTCCCGTTTGGACGTCGCGTCGTCTTCGCTTCTCGGTACGCCGGTCGCCTCTCCTCCTGCCGCCTGCCGCCTGCCGCCTCGGCCCTGCTGCCCCGCTGCCGCTCTCCGTGTCGTGGCCTTCAAGGCTGAAGTGCGCCGCCGTTCTGCCGCTGTGGCTGTGGCCGTGACCGTGGAGTCCGTATCCTCGTCAGCGGAGTGTGCCGTTAGTAACGGAGCTTCAACAGCTGCCTGTGGCCGCCGCCTTGCTCTCAATGCACCCCCCCCCCCCTTTCCCTTCCCCTCTCTCTTTTACCTCTAATTCATTCCTTCAATTCCCTTACCAAATTGCTTGCAGAAATGTGTGCCTTGCCCAACAAGCCAGGAGAGCCCGAGTTCCAGCTCAAGTTGGATCCGGAGGGAGCCGTGACCTTCAAGGGCAAGATCAAGGAGGAAGTCATCGGCGTGGAAATCAAGATCACGAACAACACCAAGGAGCGACAGACCTTCAAGGTCCACAAAAACCCCTTGGAATTCCAATCCTGGGACTTTTAGGTCAAATGCACCGACAACGAGATCTTCCGCGTGCGCCCGCCACTTGGCTTCGTGAAGCCCGACGAGACTGTGAACATCAAGATCTCGTTCCAAGCCAAGAAGGAGATCAAGAAGGAGGCGAAGCACTACTTCGCCGTCTACCACATGAAGTGCAGCGATGAGAAGAAGACCGCTCGCGAGGTGTGGAAGGCCGACGCAAAGCCCGAGGGCGTTCGCCGTCTCGGCGTCGTCTTCGAGGACACCGCCGGCGGCGCCGCCGAGAAGAAGGACGACAAGAAGGAGGAGAAGAAGGAGGAGAAGGCCGACGACAAGAAAGAAGAAAAGAAGGACGAGGACAAGAAGGAGGAAAAGAAGGACGAGAAGGAAGAGAAGAAGGACGAGAAGGAGGAGAAGAAGTAGAGGCCCAGCGGAATAAAGTTTGGTGTGAAATGGTCTTGTTGCAACTGTAAACAGTCGGCCATTTGGGGAGACACATTGGCTTTTTCTGCAAATTCTTTCGCTCTTAGTGAGTTAATGCGGCCTTTAACTGGAAGTTCTTATCATCTCTGCTTGCTTTGATGATGGTCGAGGAGAGAGCGGACTATTGCAAAAAACAGCAGAAATTTTATGTCCATCATACGCCAGAAATTTACGGCAGCTTTGACGGAACATTATGGCAGGAAATCGCGAAAGACTTTCTGCTTACCAGGCTCATTAAACGCAGTCAGTTTGGTGGAGGCCTAAGGCTGTATACACAAAGTTCTTTCGCAGTGAATCATTCCGAGAGACAAACTCTATTCAGGATCTACCAAAGAGTTGAAGTCAGAGGCCCAAAATGTGTCCAATAAGGGAATGGCCTTTCTCTTAGAGGAAAAATGTTCTCTCGGACCGGCAATTGAACCCGAGTCTCACACGTGACTGGCGCGGATACTGACTACAATACTACCAGAGATGTGTTCGGAGCTATTCAGCACTTCAAACGTCTCCTCATGCAAGCCTCACCAATTCTTTGATAGCAGCGGAGGTCCCAACTTCGAATAGAAAAAAAACTGCTATCGCTGGCGCAAATCACTTTTCGCTCTGCGTAAATCGCTTGCGGGGGTGTATTTCGGAGTCTTCCGACCTCTTCTTCCTTCTCCTTCGCCGTTCCAACGACACGCTAACACAAGGACAAAAACTAAGGACGCTCGGGTCGACGTCGCATGTCCGGCCGGTTTTCTCTGCTTTGCACCTAGCATCCATCCCGATTCAGCAAATTTTCTCCGTATAAAAGCCGCAAGCCAACTCGTCTCCTCACTCAATACCTCCTCCTCGAAGATAGTCGAAAGATGGACTCGAAGCGCGAAGTCGCCTACCGCCTTGTCGCCTGGTCGACCCTTGCCTTTGCCGGCGTCGCCCTCATCTCGGTGGCTATCACCCTCCCGATCATCCACAACTACGTGCAGGCCATCCGCAACACGGCTCACCATGATGCCGACTACTGCAAGGTTTGGGAGATTCTAATTCAAACTCTTTCAGGGCACCGCGAAGACCCTCTGGACCGAGATCGCTGGTCTCAAGCCAAGCAACCGCACTGCTCGCCAGGCTGGATACCCAATTGAGGAAGTGAAGAAGGAGGGATGCGAAGAGTGCTGCTCGGGTGGCGAGCCTGGACCCGCTGGACCAGCAGGAAACCCTGGAAAGCCCGGAAAGGCCGGAGCTCCCGGACAGCCAGGACCTAATGGAAAGGACGCTAGCACTCCGTGCCAGCCAGTGACTGCGCCACCATGCCCTGATTGCCCAGCTGGACCTCCTGGACCTCCTGGACCGGCTGGCCCAGCCGGAGATGCTGGAACCGACGGAGCCCCAGGAACGCCTGGACCTGACGGAGGACCCGGAGAGCCCGGACCTAAGGGACCTCCTGGACCTGCTGGAAAGCCTGGTGCCGAAGGACCCGCCGGAGAGCCTGGACCTGGAGCTGAGACGAGCGAGCCTGTTCCTGGAGAGGCTGGACCCGCCGGACCTGCTGGACCTGCTGGGCCTCCCGGACCAGCTGGAGGACCTGGCACTGATGGAAAGCCCGGAGAGCCTGGACCCAAGGGACCTCCTGGACCTGCCGGAAACCCTGGAACTGACGGAAAGGCTGGAAATCCCGGAGAGGCTGGAAAGGGTGGAGATGGCGGCCAGAAGGGTATCTGTCCCAAGTACTGCGCCATCGACGGCGGAGTCTTCTTCGAGGACGGAACCCGCCGCTAAGCCGGTGATCTTCACGGTGATCTTCACGGTGATCTTCACGGTGATCTTCACGGTGATCTCGATTCATATCAAGTTCACTGTCCTAGCGATAAACGCATTACTCAAGTGTTGGTACGACAAAAAGAAAAGTAAAGGCAGCCTCGGTGACAGCGCCAGGGGGTGGACAATTTTCTTTGAATGACTTCTGTTCAACAATCTGGAAACCGAATGAATGTCTGAAAGTGCCAGTCATTCTGGTCAGACAGAGAGAGGATCGACTTGACTTAAGGAAATTCATGCCTAGCCAAAGCTGCGCCCTACTACGAATACAAACTTTATGTATGCGAACTTGTCACATGCGAACTCTCGCTTGCGAACTATCCAAATGCGAACGACCTCGTTTACGAACTAGTGGAATAAGAACTGTCCGTTTGCGAATTATATCGCTTGCGAACCAAGTTCTTTTACATTGCCAAGCGCAAATCCTCAGGATGCAATAGACTCAAGGCAAACGGATTACTGATCCTCGTAGTGCCTTTCCAAAAAGAGAATTTTTATCTCCGGTACTTTACTTTGCAAGGAAGAACACTCAATTACTGCTAGAAACTGACGGAGAGAAGAGAATAATCAACCAGGAGAAAGAAAAGAGGAGGAACCACATCGACTGAACGCAGTGGCGTTCTGCGAACGGCTTCTGGGCACTCATTACAGCAGGAACCGACTGCCTTGCTTGCGGCGACGTTTCTTATACATTTCCCAGTGAACGATGCCGGCTCTTTGCCGCTTTAGGCAATCTTTTTTTCTACTGATTTCTCCTCGGTCTCGCACTAAAGCGCTCAAGGGCATCGCCAGACAGGTGAACACAGTTATGCCTTCCAGTGCGGAGCCGGTTCTCAGTGAGCGATGTACGCGGGCTCAAAGCCTATAAGAGGCACGCGCCTGCGAGTATCAAGCACCTCGCCCTTGCACTCCAACCAATGAAGGCCATGGACACTTCTTCAATGAAGGAGAAGATCGTTCCTGAGGACGAGGATGTCGTGGCTTCTCGCGAGAAGGCCTATCGCTTCATCGTCTACTCCTCTGTGACCTTCACGGGCGTGGTCCTTCTTGGTGTGGCCATCGCCTTGCCACTCCTCAACAACTATGTGCTTAACCTTCGATCGGCGGCTCATCACGATGCCGATTTCTGTCAGGTCTGCAAGTCTCGACTAACTTTGAATTCTGCGTTTTTAGAATTCGGCCAAAGCTATTTGGACCGACATCATAGGCCTTCGACCGGCCAACAGAACGGCGCGACAGGCTGGCTATGGCGAGGAGGGCATCGAAGAGCACAAGGAAACTCAAGGCAACTGCGAGCAGTGTTGTACTGGCGGTGAAGCGGGCGCCTCGGGACCGGCTGGAAACCCGGGCAAACCTGGCAACAAGGGCGCCCCAGGGCAACCCGGTACACCAGGAAAGGATGCCAGCACGCCCTGTCAGTCTGTCACTCCGCCACCTTGCCCTGAGTGCCCGGCTGGACCACCTGGACCACCGGGAACTGCTGGAGCTCCCGGAGATGCTGGAAGTGATGGAACCCCTGGAGAGCCTGGACCTGACGGTGGACCTGGAGAGCCTGGACCCAAGGGACCTCCTGGACCTGCTGGAAACCCTGGCCCGGCTGGACCAGCCGGAGAACCTGGACCCGGAGCCGAAGCCAGTGAGCCTACTCCAGGAGAGCCTGGGCCTGGAGGACCTTCTGGAGGTGCTGGACCTCCAGGACCAGCTGGAGCCCCTGGTGCTGATGGAAAGCCGGGAGAGCCTGGAACTAAAGGACCTCCTGGACCTGCTGGAAATGCTGGTTCCGACGGAAAGCCTGGAGCTCCTGGAGAAGCTGGCAAGTCCGGAGATGGCGGTCAGAAGGGAATCTGCCCCAAGTATTGCGCCATCGACGGAGGAGTTTTCTTCGAGGACGGAACCAAGCGCTAAGTTGATGGTTTGTCATCTTACGAGTATGCCGGTATCCGGCTGTTTGAATCATATGATGCCCGTAATAAATGTTCTGTTGTTCCATTCAAGTGTTTTTAAAACAATGCACGTTTTATTTCGTAGAAAAGGGAAACGGGGTTAGATGTCGGCGATTCTTTGAGATTCCTAGTCGTCCTTCTTCGCGACGACGACGGCTGTCGCCGTCTTCTTGTTCTTCTTCGGCAGAAGATACGCTTCGGCGAAGAACTTCAGGAACAGAACGAAGAACGAGCCGTACATGATCTAAATTGGCCCTTGCTACCCCGTTTCTTTTGTCAACCGCCGACATGAAGAGGCTGCCATCAGTCTGCTGGCACGGCAAGTCGAAGTACTAAAAGATCTCTTCGGTGGTTTCTCGGCTCTACTTTGTAGTAGTAGACGAGGAGGACGCAGATGCAACCGATGAAGAGCTGCGAGATCTGGACGATCGTCACCGACATCCGCAATGGCTTCGGCACATTGCTGAAACACACTGGCGCCGGGTTGTTTGGCTCACTAGCCGAGGGCGGTGGCGGCGTAGTAGGTGTACATGAAGGAGTGCGCCATGTAGTTGAAGACCACGTACCAGCGACCCGCTGCATTCCGCACCGCTCCTAGAAATTTACATGGATATTTGCATCAACGATTCATTCCGATTTTGCTCATTCCTTGTTGTGTGTTGGAGTTCCTCTTGCTGCTTCCACTCGTTACCTGCATGAACAGAGGCGATGAAGACGAAGGCGTGGTGGTAATAGTGCAAGAAGATGAGCTGCTTCTTGCGCAAAACGATGAAAAACGTGTCGCCAAACTCGAAGAGCTGAACGCTTCCTTTTTTTTCTTTTGAACAAGCAAACTTTAGAGAGGACGTAGAGAGCCGACCAGAACTCGGAGACGCTGCCGTGGAAGTAGAAGTGATAGCACACGGACCTAGAACAGTTGTTGCTGTGAGAGTGTCTCACTTGTAAAGGCCGTGGTTGAACAACACGTAGAGGTACTCCTCCAGGGTCCGAATGAAACCTGCATTCAATTTGCATTCTCTGCTTTGAGAGAGGGCAAACCGGCCCAGCTGAAGATCGCCAGACCCACGCTCCAAGCGATCAGCGACCGGCGCAGTTTGAAACCTTCTCTGAAAGCAACAAAAATGCTTTATTCAAATCATTCATATGCATTCAATCAGATTCCATTTAGACTTTCATTTGGAGGCTGTCTCATTTCAATTCCAGATTCCAAGCATTTCTTTTGATTCTTTGGGCCACACCGTTTGGCCATATGGGCGCGCACGGCGAAGACCGAGAGGAGGTAGAGGATCGTCCCGAAGACCGCTAGCGGGAAACAGTCGCGGACGAACTGAAAGGAGACTGATTAACAGCGTTCTCCAAAACATCTCAAGTGTCTTAGGCAGACTAGACTTTTTTGCATGATTTGCATAAGCTTGAGACTTCGATAAGGAAATTTCTTGAGTGGTTTCTCTGCTCGCTCTCACGAACCACAGTCAGTCGAAGAGACGACCACGGGAGGTACTCGAAGGGCATGCGAAACTGATGCTGAAAGGCTTTTTTCATCACACCAATCCATTTGAGCCTCTTGTCTCTTGGCCAAGAGGAGACTCTTCGTGTTGCTGTACCTCGTACTTCACTTGAAGTGAGGGCATGATCTCGCCGTAATCCGCCGTCATCGCTTCGTAGAAGGTGATCGGGTTGAGGAAGTACGCCATCTCGTCTGCCGGCCTTCGAGCCTTGACAGAGGAGAGCTTACCTTGAGGCGAGGAGAAGACCGCGCAACCGCAGAGGAGGCCCGGTCGCCTCAAAATGTTGGACAAATTTCATGCTAAATTGTATGCTTCGCCAAGAAGTTGCTAGGAAGTGCAGGCAGAAATGCTTTGTAGGATGCGAACCGCGAAGAGAAGAACTTTTAGCCTCGAGGCAATCGTCTCGAAGAAGGTTTCAGAAAGGGCGCGTACTTCAAGGTGTTTTTAGCCCCGCGGCTGCCGTTAGCTTCGCCTGAATGCACATTACAACTTTAGCGCAGTGCGAGTGTCAAAGCACAAGTTCTCATAGAAGAAAACGCGCTTGATTAGAGCTCGTTTAGACCCGCGGGGGGGCTTTTCAGACCTTGCCCTTCTTTTTTCTCCCAGCGCAAACTTCTTTGATACACAACAGCTTTGCGCACGGCTGATCACCCAAGACACATCAAAATCCGGTTCCCGCGCTCTCCTCAGTACAGACACGGCGCGGCTAGGATTCAGCAACTGGGTAGCGGCAGGCGTGTATAAAAGGTCATGGCTGCGGGTTACAAGCACTTCACCTCGTCGCCCCCTCCTCCTTCAAGTCAAGGATGGACGCGCATCGCGAGAAGGCCTACCGCTTCGTCGTCTACTCCTCTCTCGCCTTCGCCGGCATCGCCCTCCTCTCGGTCGCCGTTACCGTGCCGCTCGTCTCCAACTATGTGAGCTCCATCCGCCACTCGGCCCACAACGATGCCGACTTCTGCAAGGCTACGGCCAAGAACCTCTGGACCGAGATCGCCGGACTTCGCCCGGCCAACCGCACCGGACGTCAGGCTGGCTACGAGGAGGCCGTCGAAGAGCATAAGGAAGCTCAGGGTTGCGATCAGTGCTGCTCTGGAGGCGAAGCTGGACCAGCTGGACCCGCAGGAAACCCCGGAAAGCCAGGAAAGGCCGGAGCCCCCGGACAGCCAGGACCCAACGGAAAGGATGCTAGCACCCCTTGCCAGCCAGTGACTGCTCCACCATGCCCAGAGTGCCCCGCCGGACCCCCTGGACCACCAGGAACGGCCGGACCACCCGGAGAGCCTGGACCTGATGGAGCCCCAGGAACGCCTGGACCTGACGGAGGACCCGGAGAGCCTGGACCAAAGGGACCTCCCGGACCCGGCGGAAACCCTGGAGCTGAAGGACCCGCTGGAGAGCCTGGACCTGGAGCTGAGACGAGCGAGCCTGTCCCTGGAGAGGCTGGACCCGCCGGACCTGCTGGACCTGCTGGGCCTCCCGGACCAGCTGGAGGACCCGGCACAGATGGAAAGCCCGGAGAGCCTGGACCTAAGGGACCTCCTGGACCTGCCGGAAACCCTGGAACTGACGGAAAGGCTGGAAATCCCGGAGAGGCTGGAAAGGGCGGAGATGGCGGCCAGAAGGGAATCTGCCCCAAGTACTGCGCCATCGACGGCGGAGTCTTCTTCGAGGATGGAACCCGCCGCTAAGCGAAGTAGAGCAGCGGTGCCTACGAGCGCCTTATCCAAGGCCTTGCAGTTTGAGCGTAATAAAGATTTTCTCTCCATTAAGTGGCCGTTGCAAGCTGCTTTATCGATAGGGATGGGCATGAGCTTGTGGCGGCAGGGGGACGTCCTACTCCTGCTTGGAGGCCGTCTCGGCGGACGCCGCCGCCGGTTGGCCGAAGATCTGCTTGGAGGTGGGCACGCCGTACTGGACGAGGTAGGTGTCGAGGGCGCCCACGCGGAAGGCCGCCGCTGCAGAAGAGGTTGAGGTGGAAGAGGCGAAGAGGCCTCTCACCGGCTCCGACGAGGATGGCGAGGACGAAGAGGATGAATCCGTAGCCCATCGCGATGTAGAGAGACGAAAACTGATGCGTTTTGCCTTTAAAGAGAGAGTTTATTGAGAGGGCGAGACAGGAAAAGAGGCATTGGACAGAGGGCAAGTAACGATTTAAATTTTGTGTGAAATGTAAATCGTGACTACTGAATGAATTCAACCAATCCATGCAAGAATTCGTACGTTTGAGCATTTTCGGACGCCTCTTCAGACGATGCGCGAATGATGAGCAAACCCCTCATAAACGGCGCGCCGTGTGCTTCCGTCTATTCCTCCTTCGTAACGTTTTGGGAAATGTTCGTGCGTAGCAACGATTGCCTGGAAGCGCGTAGTTGTCTTCTTTGTGTGTGAGCGCCGTCTGACGACCATTCAGCAGTTTGCGCTTCTTGTTCCCTTTCATGATTTTCTGCTAACATGAAGCTGTTTCAGGTCAGTGTGTGTAAATGACACTCGCAACTCTTTCGATTATGCTGAAAGAAAGAATATTTGTACGGTCGAAGGAAGTATTACCGTTGAACGAAGTCCAAATTTGAAAACGAATTGTTGCTGAATGAAAAGCAAGATCTGAACCACTTGCCCCATTTTGTACAAAAAACATCCTTTCTACTGGAGGTCTAAAAATTGCTCATACAGCTCCACGAAGTGTTCTTTTGTGTCAACTGCAGATGCCGCTGGATGTATGTGTGCAAGTGTGTCGGCATCATTTCTTCACATCGAACAAATCCTTGCCGCAATATCGAGAAGGAAATGATTGTAATTATGTGTTCTTAACATCTAAAGTATCTCTTCTTCTAGGTGTCGTTTTTATTGCTCAAGGAGAATTGTTAACTTCCACATGAGCAAATGAAGCAGATTCTCCCGAAAGATCATGAATGGCATGATTCTGCGCAAGATGCGTCTGTTCAATAAAGTTTGCGTTGTTTGTTTTCATGTGAGAGGCACGAAAAGCGAAAGCTGGATTCTCTTCAACTTGAAAGATCCTCGAAGAAGCTAGAAAGTGTTGTCGGTGTGTTTTCTGGTTCTGTTTGATGTTCCTGAGCACATCCTCGGTAGTATAGTGGTGAGTATCCGCGTCTGTCACATGCGAGACCCGGGTTCAATTCCCGGCCGGGGAGAACGTTTTGGCGGCGCCGTAGTTGATATCAGTTTTTGTTCGAAGAAAGAGGATTCGTTAATGCCGAAACATTTTATTCTAGGCACTTGCGATCTGTTGAGTAAGTGAGTAGTGAGGTATAAACACTCTAGCGACTAGAAAATGAAATAGAGCAAGATGGCCAGAATGACAATTGCAATGATGACCGTCTTTGGCCAATCGGATTTCAGCGGAGCATCTGTGGTGGCACGAGCGCAACGTTCTGGAAGGCTGAGTATGGCGGCTCTCGCTCCCGACCACGCATGAGGTCCTGAAAACGTTCTTCGATGACTGCATATGACGAACCATCGAGACGATACACATACGAAGGACAAGGTCCGAAGTAGAGCGTCCACGCGAGAACCTAAAGGACCATGACGTCAATCTCACTGAAAAGTGGTAATACCGGATCGCTGAAGATGCGTGACTTGATGTCGGGTTTAGCGCCAATGATCTCTGCTAGTTCGTCCATGAAATCCACGTAGTCAACCTGAACGTCTTTTTCAATCGAGTTGGCCCACCTGAATGGTGTGGCGAGGCGATTCGACATATCGCTTCTCATTCGCTTCACGCTTCATATGAACATCGCGCTCCATCTCAGACTTCGGCGGCAGCTTTGTCTTTCCGGAAAGCACATGGAAGAAGACACGAGCGTTCATCTCGGAGATCGGCATGATTGAGCCGAGTGGCTGGAAGCACAAATTCTTCACGAGATAAAATCCACAAACCTGCACACAGCCAACGATGGCGATTGTGTTGTGGTCAGCCGTGGCCAGTGGATACATGTACTTGTAGATGTCGATCTTGTTCTCCACCACGGGAATAAGCTTTCCCTCCTCGACCAATGGGAAACCGAACTTGTAGCCTGTTGAGAAGACGACCTACAAATTTCTCGATGAATTCCATTTCGTGAACGAACAGCGTCGACGTGATCCACCCGGCTTCCGTCTTCGAAGATGATGCCATCCTCGGTGAACTCGCGGATGTTCGGCTTCACACGAACGGTACCACTAGCGATACGATTCGGCAGCTCATCATTCACTGTCGGGTGAGCACTAAACTTCAAGCGTGACTTCTTCACAGAAAGTTTACCTGAAAATGTTGTGCTTGGGCTTGAGGCGGAAGCGTTCGTGATCGAAGCGCTTGTTGAGGCGATGTTGTGCGATCTTCTCCGTGAAGGGAATGACCTAGAGCTCGAGATTCAGTCCAACGAAAAGCTTCACCTTTCGAAGGTCGGTGAGGTACCGCGAATTGAGCTCGTAATCAAACGGCATTCCGTAATCGCCAACACGATTCATGATCCAAGAGCCACGTCGTGTCGAGAGGTATAACTGAAATTTCAGTTTTTTGTAAATTTTGAAACACCGTTTTACCTGTTTTGTCACACGACTCAACTCGACAGCTACATCAACGCCCGAGTTGCCGATGCCGACCGTCACGACGACTTTATCCTCAAAACCTACAACAAAATTTTTTAATCAAGCTGTTTTGTTTCATTTTTTCGCTCCTTTTTCAAATGTGCCAGTAATCAACCTTGGTGATCCTTGTAGTCGTGAGAGTGCACAAGTCGACCCTTGAACTTGTCCATGCCCGGCCAGGGCTTCGGCCATCGCTTCTCAGCGTGATGGCCAGTGCAGAGAAGGACCGCATCGAATGTCTCCGTATGAGTCTTGCCAGCTCTAGATTTCAGAAATTCTTTACTGAAGAGTCACTTACGGATCCGTAGAAGAGATGTCCCACTTTCCAGTCTTCGCATAATCTGCCGACCTCTTGATCGAGTTCACCTTCGTGCTGAATCGGATGTATTTGCGGAGGTCGAAGTGATCAGTGTAGTCCTAAAAGCACCAAAGTTGAACCTTAAAGTACAAAAGACCTCAAAGTACTGGAGAAGACTTCGATTGTGCATGAAGTTTGCAGAATGATCCGGAGGAGGATAATCGCCGTAGGCCGTCATCTCTTTCGATGTGTTGATCACCGTCGACTTCATTACTGTGCTGTCTAGAGATTTGAAAATATTTTTGGCTTCCAATTTTTCAAACTTACATTCTGTGTCTCCGGGCTTGTATCGCCAGAGTCCGCCGATGCCATCGGAGACCTCGAAGCAGACTGGCTCGAAGCCATAGAGCACGGCATGCCTGCAATACGTTATTCAACTTGAAGAGCTTAAGATTTTCCAGCTTCAAGCCCTGAATGTAGTCAACGTGTAGTGTGTATTATTGTTCACGGCGTCACGAGGTTGCTTCTCTGTCGAAGAATGCTTAGGGATACTAGACTCTTCTAGACTAGAGGCGAGCGATAGCGTGCTAAAGAAGTATCATCGCGGTTTGCGTGAACCATTGGAAAGAGCGGAGGAAGATCATAAAGTACCACGTGCATTGTCAGCACTCTTAAAACTTTCTTATTGTTGAACTTTTAGCTGCAGCGCTAGTTTTGGACACTTGTCTAAAGGTTAAAAACGCACCAAAAGATGGTTTTCGTTGCTGCATCGGACTGATTTTGAGTGTTGTTCAGAGAAATTCAACTTTGCGGACGGATTCCAGAGCCACACAGAAATCTCTCTTGTCAGAAAGATTTCTTCATAATTCCCGCATGATCACTATCATGTGCTACCACAAACCACACTACTCTCTCCGTTTCAAAGAGTACGTGTAGTCCGCGTGCAGCACGCCACGCGCGCTAAGCTTCCACGCTTATCGGCTCGCCAGAAAAAAATTCGCCTGTGAGCAAGGCGCAGTGAAACACCTTCATAACAAGTTATGATCGAACGTTCTCGACGTTACTGCTGAACGTCAACGGGCATCGAGGCATTGGGGCATAAGTTCTCATTTCTTCTTGAGCTTTCCTTTGAGAGTAAGAAGATGATGGTATTCTGCGAGGCACACATGAAAAGGGACGGCAGAGGGAGGAGAGGAGGGCAGGAGAGCTTGTTGCGTTCACAATACAGTTGAGTCATGTTTGATTCACGCATGCAAAGAACGACTGCGACTGAAATGTCTGTCCAACATCAAATTAGAAGGCGAACGATCAAGAACTGTCGAATACGCTACCTTCTTTCTTAAAAACTTTGCATTCCTCGGAAACGCTTGCATGAGTTGTATAGGAAAATTCTCAAGCAATACAAAGAAAACGTTCGTCTCACCGAATCGAGGGCAGTCCCGAGGCTCCAGCACCAACGATCGCTACACGTTTGCCGGGCATTGCGTTTCTGAAACTTATTCATGAATGGCTGAACGGGAGGCTGAACATAAAACTCTCGACAGCGTCCACTCACCAGACGTGCACGGAGAGACAATGTGATAGGGGCGAACAGAGGAGGAGAAGCGTGTGGTGGCCGGGGGGTCGTGAGGAGGCTGCCCCCTTCTCCTCCTCCCGGCTGGGCTCTCTTCTCTCCCGGGGTCGCAAGCCTGATAGCGACCCCCTCTTGATTCCTCGGTACACAATGGAGACCGAAGAACTCGCGTTCAGACGAGACAGAGAGAGGGAAAACAAGTCAAGTGCATCCACGTTGTTGCTTGAAACAGTCGGGATGGGTTCAAACTGCTTGCACTCTTATTACTGGTAGTACCCAGTCTGGTAAAAAAGAAGTAGCGAGTTGATCCTGTGGGAGCAGAGGTAGCTAGATTTCATGTGCACACTACACTTGTCACGCTCTGCGCATCATTTATTGGACGGTGGAGGGGGAAGCTCGGAGGCTTTCTTCTGCTGCTTCGACGAGGATCCGCGAACGAGGCAGACGATGGCGCCGACGAGCAGCGCCGTGCCGATCGCGAAGAGCCCGCCTCCGACTCCGAGGAGCCACCTGCCCATCTTTTTGATGCATTCAGCGCACCACTTCTTTTCCTTCTTGGAAGCCGTCGTGGCGGGCGGGGCCTTCGTCTTGCCGTCCGGCGGCTTCGTAGTTGTCGTCGCCTCTGACGAGGCGGTGGTCCTTGTCTTGTTAGTCGTTTTCAAGTCTGATTGTTTGTCTCTTGAACGCTTTCACAGGATGCCAACCCGCAGTGGTTTGCTTTTCGCTTGCAGTTGCCTTCTGGCTTGTGGTCGTGCTGTTCCAGGCCTCGGTTCCAGGGGTCGACTCCGTCGCCGGCGTGGACTCGGCCGACGTTGCCGTCGAAGGCTCTCCTGCGAGCCTTGTATCCCAGAAGAGGTGGAGGAACCAGTGCTGGTCGAGTTGCCAACGCTGAGAAGGCCGATGATGAGAAGCGCGACGAGCAGTCGAGGAGACGCCATCCGCAGGCGCTCGGCGTGACGAGTGAGAGAAGAATAACTGGAAGAAGTCAAACAAATGCTCTCGATGAGACCATTAATTTGAATTTTTGCCGTTGGTGGAAGGTGTGGACAGTTATGAACGCCGATTCTGGGTCCTCTTCTGGAGCCCGCTCTTTTGAGGAGTCCCAGCAAAGACCAGCAGTGCAGGCCCCGATGCCATGAGAATCAAAACGTCTATCAGCATCGAGCGAACCACGCGTAACGGGTCGTTAAGAGGCCTGGGAGAGACCGAAAATGTCGGGAGTCTGCTGGTATCACTGAATTCAATAGGCTCCATTACCTCATGCGGAGCCAGTAAAGCCTGGCCTAGAGGGATTGAATCGAGTACTGGTTAATGGTCTCGGAAGCTCTGTTGGACCCGGCCGGCCCATCGTGACGAAGAGTACGCCAACGAGGTGCAAGCCAATTTGAGAGCAATTGATTCACTGCGCCATGCGTTTTCGCCGTTTCCAAAGCGGCTTGATTCTCTCTCTTCCATACAATGGGAGGTCTTGGCAGAAGACATTTCAATTCATGATGTTGCAAGCAATTTATCTCTGGGATGTCTGGGAAGGGATCTCTTCTCTTCTTCTTCCACAGAGCCGCTTCCTTATTTGACCGGCGAAGGCTTCGACGCCGGGCAGATGGAGACGTCCTCGTAGACGCCGCCGTTGCCACCGCCGAAGCCGCCAGCCAAATTGTCCTGTGGCGGCTGCGGCGAGGGGGCCGGGCTGTTGCCCGTCGAGGTGGCCTTCTCCGAGTCCTTTTGATCCGCGGGCGGCGTTTTCGGGTCTTTTGGTGTGACGGGCTTTGGAACATCTGTCGCTTTTCTCATAGGGGAGGCAACTGTGCCTGAGGAAGTGGGACCTGAGGAAGTGGCCGTCGGGCCGCCTGGAGGCGCCCTGTCCTGGCCCCAGACATCGTCGGTGAGGCCGGCGAGCGTCGCGTAGTTCGGGTCGCCGCGTTTGGCCATGCCGGCCTTGTCCGGCGGCCGGATTTCTAGTTCTTTGGAGGCAATGTTTTCTCTTTATTCTCGAACTCTTGTTTGGGTCGTTCTTGTCTCCTTCCGGCGGCTTCGAGGAGGCCTGCCTCGGCACCTCGAGCGGCCTGGGCGGAGGGCGGCTCTGCAGGCCTTTCTTCTTCGGCTTGCTCTGTGGCATGCTTGGGAGTGGTACCGGGCGCACCTTGCCGCAAGCGACGACCGTCGTGAGGCCGACGAGCAGGGCTAGTCCGCCCAAAATCCACATAACGTTCATGAGCTTTCAACTGAAGGCCTTCCTCTCTCTTTTGGTGGAGCCAACCTTTTTGGTGAATTGAGAGAAGTCGCGCTGCCGTGATCGCTGCCGGGCGACGTGACGAAACTTGGTGCAAAATGAGTCTCTCTCACAATCAGTCTTCGCCCAAATTCAAAGTGCCCATGGCAGATACAGATGCATACCGCTTTTAGCCTCGAGAGCTGTAAGCGGTAACTAGCTTTCTTCAGTTGCGATGCTTTCTTCTCCTCGCACACGCAGTCAAGAGAAGTACAAAGCCTCACAGCGAGAGTTCACTCAACACAGAGAAGCGACAGGGTGAAACCGCCTGGGCCGTGCCTGCTCCTTTCGTGACATTGCTCATGTCTTGCCACGCCGTCAACGAGTTCGAAGGGATCGAGAGGAGGCAAACCAAGCAGAATAAACGTGATCCAAGGTCTCCAGCGAGAGAGGAATGGATCTCGGTCCCGACTAACAATCAGTGTGCAATTGGCAACGAAGAGGCTTTCTGGGCAGTTGAATAGAGATTCTCTCTCCTCTTTCAAGGTGGTATAACTATAGCATGAACTGTCAAACAACAAGTTTTTCATTCCAACTTTATTCAAAGAGGAATTGTGTATGCTGGAGGAGATGCCGGCCTCTCACGGGTTGTATTCGATCGGCAGGTTCTTGCGACGAACCATGCCGTCGCCCTGCAGAGCTAGCTTTTTTCAAAGAAGGCAAGCGGACCTGGAACCACTCGCGACGGAACTGCTTGGCAGCGCCGTCGGGAGTGTTGGTCCACTCGATGGTGATGCGG
>JAQIXL010001680.1:0-16392 GCA_034700245.1 Poikilolaimus oxycercus
AATTTTCTCCGTGCCTCCCACTATCCCTTAGCGGGAGGCTTCCTTTTAGGTTAGGCTTAGTACCCGCTAGTCCTTACTATATATAATCCGCTACGTCTGTCGGTGGCACGGTTTTCAAGGTTTTCGTCAGTAAGTCGCGAAAGTAACAGTCACTAGGGGGTTCTCGGGGTCCAGAAACCGTTTCCCGCAAAGAAAAAAGCATGGCTAAGAGGTGAAAACGCGATAAAAAGCGAAAAGATTGAAAATCAACTAAAAATTTCATTTAAATTTACATTTACGGGCGCACACTTGGTGCGCGCATCGAGAGTGCGCAGCGCAATGAGGAGTAGAGCCGAAGCGTTGAAGGGATTGAGTATTCTATGCGCTTTCAGTGGGTGAGAGAAGGAGGGTGAAGGGGACTATTCTATGCAAGCTACAGTGGGCGAGGGAAGGAGGGAGAAGTTCGCCTATCGGGCTGAAACTGTGCCGCTTTTACGCTCCAGCGGAGCGGAGCGACGCTGGTAGCCTAAAAGTCACATTTCAGAACTTTTCTTCAACTTGCCATTGCAAAATCGTAGCTGGTGAAGCCCAAGTCGAACACGTTTACAAGAGCATGATAAATGAAAAATGCCGTGCATCCCTGCAACTTTTAATTTCACAAAAATGTTTGTATCTAAAATAAAGAATGACCTGCTCGACGACAAAAACCCAAATTGAGTAAAAGAGCAGGCTTCGTTCTTCTCTGAGATGACTTCTCAAACCATGAAATCGCCTCATTTCAGTGAGTGCCAATGTGTTAAAGATGAGCGCCACGATGCTCAAAGCTGTCACTACAATAGCTTTGCTCGAAGACAAAATCTGCGCAAATATCGAAGTGTAAGCGGACAAAATCTTTTTGAAAGACCGCTTCAACATGGTGCTCCATGAAGGTCTGGTAGTAGCCATCTGGTTGCTCAAAGTGCAACGGCTTGTTGCTGAGAATATACGCCACAGCACTAAGTGGGACTGTCCATTGAAGTGTGATTAGTACGGCGACTCTTTTCTTGGACCAAAACTACAATTTGATAACTCTTATTTCAATTGTTTGGAGTAAATAACTAGCCTGCTTATGCGAGTCAAAGTAACGCATGGCGGTGAAGCGATTCGCGGCAATCAGAGTCATGCCTAAAATCGTGCCGTTTTCCTGTTCCTCTTCTAAACATCCCAATGGCAGTAGCACCCATAGTGTACGAGGATGCGGTATAACCGAAGGTGTTCAGCCAAGTCCTTTCCAGAGGTGTACCGAAAAGCACCGTTGGTCGGAAGCATACGCAGACGGCAATAATAGAAACGAAAGAAATCAGTGCTAAAAGAGTTTCTCAAAAAAAATTAAAGAAAACCATTAGATTTGAAAATTGTAAAGAAGGCGCCTTGGAAGTCGTCTTTTGAGGTTGGAAATGCGACGAGATAGAGAACAAGCAAATGAACAGGAATCCCAACAGCTTCGACCACAACGGGAATCCAATCAAACCACTGCATTTTCTTCAGTGAAACGTGAAACAGATTTTGGGTTGGGTTTTTTCAAAAGCGCAATTATTTTTGTGTGCATGGCGACTGAAAAATGGCCAGGTTTGAGAGAAAGCAAGAAATTGGAAGCTGTGACAACTAATGACATGGCGGGTTTCTTTCAGGGGTTATTATAAAGTTGCGAGTGTCTCAGGGATGAGCAGACCCGCTGGTTCCTTTTCAAAATTGTCCCTCTTCAAAAAAGAAAGATAAATGCCCTTCCCCTTAATGCTGTAGCAAACTCAATTTTTTCGGCGAGCGACGTTAATCACGCATCTCAAAATCGCCCGCAAAAATGAAGAAAATCGATGATAGTTTTTGCCAACATGAGGACGCGCGTCCACAACTCTGCAGCGCCTTTTGTCAAAAAATTTTTTTGATTTCGTCGGCTGACTCAAGGGAGAGGGCATCTTTATTCTCTACCACTTCCGGTAGACGAGGGTGGGCGTGTCGAGACCATCGCGCAGCTTTAGGGGCTGACCGTCGGGTCCCGGGAACTTAGAGAGGTCCGTCTTGAAGATCTTCTGAATAACGAGCTAGTTGGGAGAATAATGACTTTCACCTTGAAGCCGCTCATCAAGCAGAGACGCAGACTCTTGTAGGCCGTGCACTCGCCGTAGTCGCCAGCGAAGCCCTCCGCCTAGGAGATCGTTTAAACGTTCTCGAGTCAACCTTGAGCTTCTGGAAGTCGATGAAGCGGTCCATGAAGCCGTCCATCGGGAAGCGGCCCCAGTAGGACGGCACGACAATCACGACCGCCGTTTGGACCACCTGAAACGGAAGTGAACTAGACGTTGAATAGCGGCTATTCAAAATGATGTTGCTAGTATGAAAATCGACTACATATGTAACAGGAGATTGTTTTTGTAAGCGGAAGCAGACGGCCGACCTTTGTGGCCTGTGGGTTCTGCTTCCAGAGCTGCTCCTCGAACTCGCCGAGGATATCCGAGATGAGCTTGGCGCGCCACGAGACCGGCGCCGGTGGCACGTAGGGATCGTCGCGGTACTTTGGGCGACTTAGGCGAGCTCCTTTTAGCTTTTTGTTTTTGTTTCAACTAATGTAAACCAGAGAAGAGGCCGTTCTCGTCGACGAGCTTGAAGGTGAGGCCAGACTCGCAGCACTCGGGGACGATGTGCGAGAAGTAGTCGCGCAGATCCTCTGCCTCCATGCCGATGACCTAACAATAAGGTTTCTTTTTCAATCTCTTGCATTTCCAATTTACTCGACAGATCGGTTCGCAGTATGTGAAGCAGTTGAGCGCCTCGTGCAGCATGAGCGGAGTGTCGGCTGCCGTGCACTGCACCGGCCGCAGGTTTGCTGGTGGCAAGGCCGAGGCCGAGGTGGCGAGAAATCGGCGGCCTCCTCCGAAGGCCTTTCCGAGAGCGCGATGCCACATTGTTGACGAAGACGAAGACGACCAGCCGAGGCGGAGCACTAACTTACACAGACGCCGCTTCTTTTGAATACTTTTTTTTTTATTAACATGCAAGTTCACGAGTGATCCAAATAAGCATAGGGCAAGAAAGATTGGAATCGAGAAGAATTACAGCAATGTCTCCTGAACGATGAGGTCGCCGGGCGCTGACAGCCTCGACGGACCGGCTTCGTCTTCCCTTGATTCCTCCTCGCCGTTCTTCATCGATCTCTCCTCGAGAAGGCGCGGAGACGGCGAGGGCGTTCGCCTTCTCAATGCGAAATCTTCCTCTGCCTCGCGGCGCTTGCGCCGTTGCGCCTTTGCACAGAACGCCTCAGCCATCCAGCCTTGGAAATAGTTGGACAGCAAGAGGAGGCATGGCAAGTCGGCGAGGGTCGAGGCTGCACTGCCGATGAAGAACTGCAAACACACCTTCATTAATGACTAGTGCAGTTATGTGCATAAGACAGGAACAGAGGGACACATAGATGAACTAGGCAAACGAGGGGGAAGCTCGAAATTCGTGAGGGCTCGAAAGCACAGTGGATGAATACTCAACATGCTGTTTTAAGAGAAAGAACAAACCGATGCGTAAAAGGCGACGGAGTCCTCCGTGTGCACCATCCTTACAACTTGCGACACAAGAAGGATCTACAATGGAAATGAAAAGTGTAAGTGATTTCGGCTTACGATGTTGGCCGAGAAGGAGATCACGAGTGAGGTAAGGACGTTCTTGGCTTCTTTCAGCCGAAAAGACTTGGTTGGCTATAAACGGGAATCTTCTGTTTTCTGTGAGAACCTACCAATCCTTTGGCTCGCGGTCGTGTGTGAATCACGTAATAGACAACGGAGTAGCAGATAATTTGAACAATGGTCGAGGCTGCGAAGATAACAAATCCATAAATGTGCAAGTACTGAAATCGTTGCCATTCTCACTCAATGATCGAAATATTAAGGCGACTAAAAAGAATTGCTGCGAACTTACTTTTTCGGGATTCTCCTGGAAGTGAATGCTATTCAAGCCATGATGACCGACGACATTGATTTTGAAGAAGATGAGAGATCCGCTCGCAACAGCACCGACAGTCCAAAACACGGCGAGAATCGCCCAGGGTATCCACGGACGAGGAAGGAACTGAACAAAGATTTCGATTTTAATGGAAAAAAATCGTCCAACCTTTTTCCACCGCTTAGTCACATCAATCATGGAAACCCTTTCTATGGCTATCGCGGCCTCACCTAAATGCACAATCTCAGAGAAAGACTAAAAGCATACCAGCACTGTTGACTGTCATTGTCAGGATTGAGCACATGTAGCTTATCTTGATTATCGTGGGGTCTTCGAAGCCACCAATGATGCCCGCTTTCAATGCGAGATTTGTTAAGAAGTTGAGAACTGCTACCACGGCTAAAGCTATGAGTCAAAGCAACTAATTCGTGAAACCGTTGTGCAAGTTGAGGAAAACGAAGCGTGTTCGATACTGAATATCGCGAGGATTGGTGCACTGAAGTTTGCAGATAGCGATAAAGACGAGAGATATGAGAATGACGAGGACGGCCTCCACGAGAGTGCACGAACCAAGAATCAGAATGAACTCTCTCTTCAAGCTTCTATCATATTCTGAAGAGCGCTTGAACATAAGAAAATGGTAACCAGCTGAATTGGTTGAAGTAATGGCCGTTGGCCCAAGTGGATCCATTGGCGACAACGGCGAAGACGCCGTCATGCTCGAAATGGAGCCACTGACTAAATCGTGCATTAGGGATGCGGGTTACACGAGGGTGAGACGCGGCTTCTCGCTGACAAAGAAATCCTAGCTCTCGCATTAGTGTCACTGTCGCATCTTGGCCTTTCCGCCTTTCCGTTTTTCTCCAGAAAATCGCATGCTCTCATGGAAGCGCGACGCGTTGCCCTTAAAGCTTTTGTAGTCTTCGACCGACTAAATGCACTTCTGAAAGCTGGAAATGGTTTTTCAGCTAAAAATCTCGTGCGAGAAACGTGTCGCAACTATTTCTCATGTGAGACTTCATGTATCGGTGTAGACCACGAGCGCCGACGACGGCTTTCAGGTGGAGAGAGAAGATTTTTCTCATGATTGAAACGCCATCGTTTCCCTTACAGAAATGAAAGTCGCCCGCCGTGTCTTCCCGGGAAGATAAGCAAATGCGCCATGGTCTGTCTCTGCAATTATCCCTGGCGACGTCGCAGCCATCGGGTTGCTGAAAGCTGCCTGGCGCATTGAGCCAACAATGGCTGCGCAGTGACGAACGCCGAACACATCAACATCGTTACCTTCTTTATCTCCATGACCGCTTGGACGTACGGCGTTGCATAAGGTCTCCGGAAGATTCTTTCCTTGTTCTGGTGGTAATGGCTTTAACTTACACGGCTAAGATGTTCAGTGACGATTTTTCTCTTTCTGGAGTGTTCAGAGGTGAAATGCGAGAAGAAGACCACGCACGAGGGGCAATTCTCAGTCGTGCACAAAAGCGCTCAAAAATTCCAATGGTATGTGTTCCGAAGACGGACAAAAAGCCGGCGCGAAGCCGAATGGTGACGCCGACTCATCGCAAGAGCGTGCTAGCGGCAAAGGCAAGCCTTGCCTTGCCTTTCTCAGTTTCTCCAAAGCTGCCCTTGCTAAGTGGTTGTGCATGAAACCATGCGTTCAACGTTATTCCTGTTTCTGACCCTCCTGCCGACCAGTCTCGCCTGCGGTTCAAAACAGTGCTATGTCGGCCAACGAAGCACTTTCGTTCGACCCGTAAGTTGTTTTGACTATGGCCTAAAGAAGCTATAGATGAACTGCGAAGGCCTCTACTGTATTCGCGCAGACAATTGGTACGGGAATCCGACTTATAGTTGCAGAGACATCTGTCCACAAGTAAGCCTCCGTGTTTCAAAGCAAAATTTCAGGGCCCGAATATAAAATGCTGTCAAGGACATCTGTGCAATGCCGGAAGTCTAGTTCCTTCGATGATTTCTTTCCTCCTTATTCTCACCCAGCAAATGTTGTAAAATAAAGCTCTAGTAAGCAGCGACTTTACAACTGGCATGGAAGCATGCAGCTCTCCAGGTAGTGCGCGTAGAGTTAGTCACACTGATGAGTCATGTCGTCGCTAGTGAAATGTCCGAGGAGTTTCTTCAAGACCTTTCAGACTTCCAAATCGTACAGGTCGGGATGCTGAGCCCCGGCCCTGTAACATTTCTTGTCGTAATTTTCGTCCTTTCTTTCTCTAACGCCTGCGGCCCTTATCGATGCCTTCAAGGCATTAACGACAACTTACACTTTGTGAGTCTTCTCCGTTTTCCTCTAAAAATCTTCTTGAGATGACATGCCATGGCCACTGCACCAAGATTGTCTACTCTGAGCAAGCTGTGACGGCCAGAGGCTGTGCCTCCTTCGGCTCAGACAAAGAGTGCAGCAATGTGAAGGGCATTGGTCTCCAGTGTTGCCTCGGTGATATGTGTAATCCTTCGAAGAAATTTCTTCTTTCCACCCTACCGCTGCCATTTGTGTTCCTCTTGTAAAAGAACTTCTCAATTTCATGTTTTACACGAACTTCTTAAGATGTCCTTGTTGTGAATAAACAAGCCCGTGCATAGTGTGTGACGAATGTTGACAGGGGGAGCCCTGTCCATAGAAGGAGAGGCAAGGCAAGAGGCGAGGCGACGAGACGTGCTCAAGTGTTCCGGGCACTCGCCCGGTTCACTTCCTTCACAGTCAAACAACCGAGTCGACCAGTTACTCAATCGAACTACCTGCACATGGTCTTGCCTGAGCCGATTATGAGGCTGATTATCCTCTTGCTGTATCTATTACCATTGACATATTCCTGCAATTCACATAATAGGTGTTTGGTTGGATACGATGGAGACTTGGCAATTGTATGTTTCAACATTATCTCTGTCAAAGCTTTAGGCCTACTGTGGCCATGCGTACTGCACCAAGGAGCATAACTACGGCAGTGGTCAAGCGGGCATCTACAGAGCATGTCGGCCGCTTTGTCCTGGAGGTCCCGCAGCTGACTTTATTGAATGTTGTAGAGGAGATTTGTGTAATTCTGCAAATTCTTTGCCTTTGCTTGCTTCGTTTATAGTTTCTTTCTTGGCGATGACAAGATAGGGAGAATGAACAATTTTATCACCATTGGATCACACAGATAATTCACTCAAAGCAGAATTCCTTGACAATTCTTGCTCCCACATCGACAGATTAAGTTCTTCTTCACTTCGCCGATTTCCACTTGGGCACCGTAGCCGTAGTTCCATCGCAACTCCTGTTAACCGTTTATCAGTTTCAAGAATTCATTCACCTCTCCAGCTGGAATGAAGCACTTCGAGAAGAAGGACACCCAAGGAAGACGCAGATCGTGAGTATCGACGAAGACGTGCTGCACAAGAACATTCGGATCGCAGGAATGATTCAGGAATCTGGAAAAAAAGTTGAATTGATGCAAGAAAACGATTTTCTACCGCCCGATGTTGCCTTTGATCTTGGCATCAACAATAAACAACGACTTGTCCTCCTCGAAGAACTCGGTGAGATCGAGAGTGTTTGACTTGTCGCCCGTTGGCACCGGGGGCGGCGCGGCTTTCACCGGCGGCACAGAAGAATCCGCAGACGTGCTTTCACGTTCCTCTCTCCGTCTTCTCTTCTCATCAGGGCTGTCATCATCCAGATCACTGAGCGTCGAATCGGAATGGGTCGAAGCCAGCCTGTAGGAAGTATGAAGAGGAAAAGTCTCGCTCACTCTAAGTCCATGTCTTCGCCGCCTGAAGAGATGCCGCCATCTTCCAGAAGGTCGATACCAGCTTGATTCTGAAGGAAACGTCAGGTTTTTATCAAAGACAGGCGAGAACCTACCTTCTCGTTTTCAATAATCTGCAGAAGATCCAGCTCTGCGTAGTATTCATCTCCAGTGTCTTGAGATTCCGCAAGGCTGTCGTTGAGAAGAGCGCCGTTGTAGTTGCAGATGAACATGCCAGGTGGGATGTCGACCAGCGTGCGTACACCCCAACCACATTCCGCGGTTTGAAACATCTAAAGTCATCATTTTACTGTAAACAAAAAGGTTATCATGCCTGGATGGGGATCTTGATCGGTTGCTGTACAACCCGATTGAAGCACTTCTTCACATTGCATTTACAGTTGTCGTTGCACTCAAAGACGCCCGATCGAACGTTCAGCATCTCGGCGTGTCTGCTCAAGGGCGAACGAACATTGACACGACGACGATAGCTGAAAGAGCAAATGGTTCATGAACCTTTGGAGAGGACACAAATGGTAAGAATTGAAACGAACCTGTAAAGACTGTCTCGATTCTCGGCCCGAAGCGACTTGTGAAGTCGATGGTGCATTTCGCGTGTTAGTTGCTGGCACTCGCAAACAGTCGGATCCGAGCAGTCATCTAAATCATTTTATATGAAATTTTTTGTATCCCCACCTGTACATGAGCAACCCGTGCAGAACTCCTTGCTAATGGTCGCAACGTTGAGCTCGTTGTGCGCGAAACGACGCGAGCTGTAAACCATCTGAAAGGCAGAATTGGTTGTTCTTGAGTGAGAATACCGTTGGGAGAGCGGCATCATCAACTGCATTCACAACCGGAATCTTGAGTCCTTCACAGCCTTTAGCGAAGTCTTCACACTTTGTGTGAGCTGGACTGGTTACAACCTGAACACAGAAACCTTAACTTCGAGAAAAAGAACTCACCCTCTTGTTAGCGTGCACTCGAGAATCAAAGGAGAAGAGATCAATGGTCAGACCCGATTCGGTCTTCTGAAAGGCTTTCATCCAAAACGGTTGAGCCAGCAAACCCTGAGGAAATCCGCTAACTGATCCATTCGACTAATGCTTCGACCACAAGGCGTACGGTAGACGATATAGCGATGCACCTTGCAACGTCTCAGAACAGTCATTGGAATTCTTTGCCATCCACTCATGAGTGGAATGAAAAAGGGCGGCATGAAATTGAATTCCGTGGCTTTGAAAGGATTGTAGCTGAAGGCACGATCTCATAAGTTGCGAAGACGCGAGACTTACCTTTCAAGGCTTTGCAGACATTCCGATGTACAAGGACCACTACGATGTTTGGCCGGAGGTTTACGTGATCCGGGAAGATACTTTTCGACATCGAGGAATTCTTCCACGACCTAAAGATTCTTCTCCATCAATAAGAGGATCACCATTCTGGACATGGCCCGACGTTTGTTGAGAACATGGGGAGGATAGACGGGTAAGAAGAAGGCATTAGTTTTCGCTTCCTCCTCGTCCTCTTCAAGCCGCGACTCTTGGGCTCTTCTCGCCTAGAAAGACATCTTTAGAAAAGAAGGCTACAAACCATGCGACCGATGAATTTGTCGTCGTATCCACGGCGATATGGCAACTCGTCGGAGAGCGCCGGCTCCACCTGGCCGCGATTGCGACGCATCCACTTTCTTGAGCGGACTCCATCGTGACTTCGTTGCTCACTCTAAAGATTTCAAGTTTAGTGTTTGAGAAAATAACTGACCAGCGTCGGGAACCGCAATGAACCACGATAAACACGTTCGTCAATGTGCTTATGTCCACGAGTGCATGGATACAGCTCACAGCCGGCACCAGGCACATTGGGCGGATTGGGAAACCGCAGCACGCACATGGCTCGATCGACAGCGAGGACGAGGGCCGAGTACTCTTGACCGTTTCGAATTGCCTTCACCCGCTGCAGGTGCTGGTTCTCATTCGAACCACCCTTGGCGCTGCGCATTCGAACAAGCGCCCAGTCAGGATAGGAGAGGAAGTACTTTCTGCAGAAAAAAGGAATGCGTAAGAGAAAAAAACTGCACCTGATGAAATCCTTTCGACCATCGCTGTCACGAACATAGACATGCACGAATTCCTTTTTGATGATAGGCCGCGCCTCATCTAGCGACTGTTGAAGCATGACAAAGATTTCGCTTCGCTCGACGTATTCGTCTATTTCGTCATCGAAGAAGATCTTGAAACAGATAAAACAGCAAAAAGAGAAACTCTTACCAAATATTCATCACGGCCAGAGTCATCCTTGATCAGAGACCGATTTGCGACAACTCCAGAAAGGATGACTTTAGGATGTGTTGGAGGTCGCTTTGGATGCTGGACGTAGCAAGCAACACGGAGACCCTGAAAGGGCTACATTTCATCAAAGTCAAATACCTCAGGATAGACAGACAACGTTCCACTGCCATGCGCAATGTCGACCGGTGCCGCGGTGAGAATTTGCTTCGTAGCCACGAACTGGACTCGTATTTGCCCTTGGTTAACCTTGAAATGGGAATTGTGCGTAATTTCAAAATCAGCAAACCATTTCGACGACTTGAGCCTTTTCGAAGAAGGCCGAGTCCTTGGTCTCACGACGCACATAGACGACATCTCCGTGCTGAAGGCTTGAAGAAAGTGTGGCCAAGTTGACCGAAGTCTCTGTCTTTCGCTTCAGCACCTTTGCCGTGGTTTCTGCCAGAACACGAGCGCTTTCATTGCACTGAAGAGCATTGGAGGCCCTTGAAGTCGTTACCTTGAGAATAATTTCTGGAGCATTTTCGACCTTCTTCTGTTGCTTCTCCGTTAGAAAGTCGTCAATGAACAAGGCATGACTAGCGCGAGTATCAGCACCGAGAATCTTCTGTAATTTTGTTCATAACAATTGTTGTTAAGCTCATTCAAACCAAGCGATTGAGAATGTTTTCTTGTTCAGTTCGAGTATCGATGAGTGGTTGAAGAACAGCTTCGAATTCCACGTCCGCCATCTGAGCCTCTCTTGGAAAAAAAAACGTTCGAACATAGACTGAAACTTACTTCTTCGAGTCCTCTTCAAGACTGAACCACTTCTTGAATTCCGCGTCAAGCTTTGCAACCGAGTCGATCGACTAAAAAGTATTGTCTCGAACAATCAGCTTACGGTATCGTACTCCGGCAGCTCCGATTCGAGCTTTTGCCAATCGACAGTTGCCGATGGCCACTCGTTCATCTCTGCCCAAATAACAAGCAGGACTTGAGCGGCATCAAGAGGCTCAGAGAGGGTTTTCTAAAGAAGCCACATTCATATCATTACAAGGGAAAGACGAACCAGCATTAGATCGTGAGCGCTGATGTCGGGATCATCATAGACGAGCTGGCGCATGGTCCGATAGAGAGCGTATCCAATTTCGAGGTTCTCGAGAAGAGGCACCAGTTCAAGTCCGATTTCATTGGCTGCTGAAATACGAAAGTCTGGTTGTGGTCAAAATGTCATTCAGCTGCAGATAACCCATGGAAGAAGGCCTCCCTTGAGCGTATTCGTCTGAATCTTTCGATTTTGCCATTTTTGTCCAAACCTTCGATGTACGGACAAGCGAAGGGTCTACTAAATGGCTGACAAGATTCGAACCACCCAGCTCAATGTTTGGTAATCTAACGCGCTAGCCTCTAGACTACATCCAGTGTTTGGCGATGGTCAATCGGTGATTGGTGTCCGAACTTACTCGTCCAAATGTGGTAGATCACAGCGAGTTGGACGATGTTGATATCGGATTCAAGTTCGTCCTCAAGTTTGACTAGACTGACTCCATTCTGTAAGAATACGCAATGAAGGCGATATTTGGCGTACCTTATAACGTTTCGCGATCGTTGCCGCGAGTCCCGCATCGAAGAGCTTTGGTGTGACGGCTGAGGCCTGAAAAACAACCATTGTGAAGAACAACGGAAGTGATCACAATTCTATTCATCTTTTTCGTCCACTCTTATTTGACTACATTCAACAAATATTCAGCAAAAAATGCAAACTTCTTTGGCTTCTCGACACAGCAGCAACGATCCCGGATTCGTCAAGTAGTCCTTCTCCTTCAGGCAGACGAAATATTCCAGCAGTCTTTCAACAGCCTACAACGAGGTTCATCTCGATTCAGCTACACACTCAAATTTCAAACCTGCATTCGCTGTTGTCTCGCTGATTCGTCAAAAGCTGCCCATTGAGCACCAAGAACATCGTCTTCGTTGACGTCATCCACTTTGACGGTAATCGATGGGATCTCCATGTTCTCAGCGATCACACAACCCTCACTCGCGTTGGCGGCAGAAGTAGTTGGATCATCAAGCATCGCGAAGATCTTCCTTTCTTCAGCTGCGATCTTCCCCTGAAAGAATGTTGATGGTAAGCAGGCGAAGATCAAGCACATTGGACTTACTTTAATTTTTGCAAGAGGATCGGTTGCTGCAGCTGCTGACATGCGACTTCGAATAGAATTTCAATTTCTGCAAGTCAGCCTGCAAAATATGAGTGGTTCGTTGTTTCGTTGTACGGTAAAAACACTAACGATGCAAGTGGGACGAGACAGTAATAAATCTAGTTCAAGTGCAAGCAGATGAAAGTTGCTCAAAGACTTACAATTACAGAAGAACTCTCAAAATTAAGGTGTGAATATCGATCTCACAATTAACACTCGAAGTGCCATGGCAAACTTTCTTTTAAGCCCGAACTGTTTTGAGTGCTTCTTGTAAACAGACTCTACAATAGCGTCAAAACCTAGTAAAATCACAAGAAATTTAAAGCGTAAGAGAGCAGGGGATATTTTATCTCCTGCGATAAAAGAGAAAATGCAAATTCTTCGCGGGTTGAAAAGCGTGCGACGCACGCAGAGCTACCGTAATTGGAGGCTTCTCGATATGGACTTGTTATCTCGCGACTTCACTGCCATTCTAGGATTAAACTCTTTTTGTGTTTATGAGAAAAGTTGCATGAGAGAAGGAATGTTCTTTCCCTGCTCGAGTGGAGCCTCGACGCAGCTCCTCCCCTTCCCCCCCCCCCTTCACTCTGTCACTTCACCTTTCGCTACTTCTTAGCCAGACTCTCGTCTATTCCAACGGCTCCACAAGTCGGATACCAGTAATTTATCAAAAGGCGACACATAGATCGATACACAAGTAATCAGAAAGAAATCGAAGATTTTGGCACGAAGAAGACATAAAGGCGAAGAGACTAAAGCAGAAGATGGTTAATCTGGAAAAGATTTTTTAAGGACCGAAGCGGAAATTTGACTGAACTTATTCGTAACTTGAGATTTCAGCCGCGAAACAATCACAGGCGATCAAATCCTTTACAGGAACGGATCCCCTCCTTTCTATGATCTTCCAGGCGGCTTCGATGTGCTGCATTTTGACGTCGACTTTCTCGCCATCCTTGGGCAAGCCCGCCTTGATGAGAGTCCAGTCGAAAAGAGACCTGATTTCGTAGCCGGTCATTGGCACTTCTTCGATAAATTTGTAGGCCGCTATCAACGTTTTGCCGTCCATCGTCGATTTGTCCGTGAGAAGGAACTTTTCCAACATTCTCAGCTTCTGTTGGGAATTAGGAATATTGATGAAGAGACGCGTGTTGATTATGTCGCTACGCACTACCGATGGATCCAGCAGTTGGGGCTTGCTCGTGGAACACACAACGACCACATTCTTGCGACACTCGTTGCGGAGAAGCGCCATCAGCTGCCCGAGCACTTGGCCGGCAGAACCGTCGTCGTCCTGCGTCGTGGCTGCGATCACGTGGAACTCGTCAATGAAGAGGACGGCGGAAGATGCGCGAGCCGCTGCGAACAGCGCTCGCAACTTCGCCTCCGTGTCTTCGACGCAATTTGTAGCGAGCTCGGATCCCTTTAACACAGCATTTTGCTTGCAAGATGAATACCGTTGTTGAATGCAATCCAAGGCCGCATTTGGCTGCCAGCGCTTTGACGAACATTCCCTTTCCGTTTCCTGAAAGAGTTGTGTAAGGAACAGGGGAAACGGGGGGAACCAACCTGGCGGACCGTAGAGGAGAATGGTGGGCCATTCAGAGGCAAGTGTTGTCTCCTTTGCCTTTAACACCATCACACGTTCGAGCGCTATTTCTTCCAGTTGCTCCTTAATCGTCTCCTCAAGAACCAAGTCCGCGATGATGTTGCTTGTAGGGCAAGTGAACTCGTATCTGAGCTTTTCCGGATGAACAGTCGAAGCCATTGTGCCACTGGAAGCAGAATGATTGATAGGCGGAGGCAAAAAGAAAGAACGAAGAAAGAATCAAAAATGATTGATAACATTTGCAAAGCAGCGAAGAGGAACTTCCCCGCGAGCACAACACAAAGACGAAGGTACAAAATGATGATGACTAGCTTGATTGTCTTTGCCGCGCTCGACGCCTCCCCTGCCATCCTCCGGGTCAAAGCGCCAGGGAATGAACGAAGGGCGCAGAAGGTGACAAGCATCTTGTGGAGAGCGGGTCCGCAAGTCATGGGGAAGGGAGCTTGCCTCTCCACGTGTTGAGCGCACAGCGAGTTGTGAGATGGAAGGGCTGATGTTAAGACGGGGGACTTTGGGAACGAAGAGCTTTCAACACGGGGGAGGAGGCTTTAACCTCCTCTAAGTTTAAAAACTTAGCGTTTCATTAATGAGATCGACGTCGAGGGCAAAGGCAGAAGAAAAGACACCAAAATGCACAAGGCATGAAGGTCTTGAGAGGAGACTTTTTTGTCGATGTGTAGCGCCCGCTTCGCGCCGCACGGCATAGGTAAGTTCAAAACGTACAATAATGGTGAAAGCCACGACTGAAGCAACCGTTTTATAGCGATCTTCGTCACTGCAGACTTCATCAGATTTGAGCTTGTCTAACTGAGAATTTTGGCTGGCTGTGGTGTTTTCGATGCGATATTGTTGACTCAAAAGAGAAGTTCTAATCAATGTACAAATTATCGTTGAATAACATTTATTTCATGGCCAAAATTGCCTGAAAGCGCTTTTCGAGCAAGCGAATGGAGTTTTCTTGAGCTCTTCAAGACACCACCTCTTCACGGCCTCCTTGGTCTCATTGCAATCGCGCTCCGTGCATTCCAGGGCGCAGTCGATAAATACGTTTGCTTTCTTGGAAGGCCTCAGTCTGTGGAGCGATGTGAAGAGCCTATAATTTGTTGGGTCTGAAAAAAAGTCTTACGTCTTCTTGGTGTAGAAGTACATGTCCAGAGGATGAATTTTAACGGCCTCATCATCTTTGGCTCGTCACGTTCACTTTTCAGTTATAGCATCAGTAAATCCTCACTTCTCGCTAAACACTCAACTTCTTTGGAAACGCTTCTAACAAGGACTTACTAGATGATAGCGGAGAAGTTCGTTGAATGAATTCCAATTTCAAAGTTGAAATATCGCCAGAAGTACGCTGACAATTCGGGTATAGACTACTTACACCTGAAACACGCAAGTATTGTGTGGTAAAGTAAGCGCTTAAAACGATGTCGAAGATGAACATGCAGAACTGAAGACAACGGCGCTCTCTGATTTCACAATTATTTTTAAAAAATAATTTTTGTTCACATAAAATATCGAAAGATCGTGAGGTTAAAACGGTCGCACTCAAATATATGAAAACAAGCACGCCTTAGAAATGAATTTCGAAAAGAAGGAAGAACTAGCAGTGCGAAGGCGACCGCCAATCGATTGAGAGCCATTCTCATCAGACTTCCCCCCTTCAAGCCAACAATGAGAGAACGCGCACAGTCGGCGCATTGAATGAGTCATTCGGCGACGCTCGATGTGCTCTTCGGTTTTGTTCGATAGTCGGCGACTCTCATTCAGTTCAAGTGAAGAGGAAGAAAGAAATCTGAAAAGAAATTCGTCGACGTTCTTTTTTTCTTATTGTTTTCCTTTCTTCTCTTTTGCCCCACAAATTTCGCAAATCTTAATATTCTTCGTTTTTCTTTTTTTTTGGAAGGACTTCGGAACGTCAACGAGTACTAGTTACTCAGACCTAGTTGCTTTCAAGAGAGGCGAACACGCAAGAAATGAAGCGCCTGCCCATGATCCCTCGGTCCACAATCAACCTTCTTGAGGTATTCACTACTTTCTGAAATTTAAAAACTGGAAAGTCGAGGAAGTACTCGCACTGGCGATGCGCTTGATGTGTGCCGGAGAAGAGATGTTCAAAAACGAAGACGCCAACGACTCGTGAATAAATCCGCAGCTGCATCGTCAAGGTGAGAATCTTTGTGAGACGAGCGTCGGTCGCTTCGTAAAGGTGTCACGTCGTTTTTTTTTTGCAGAGTATTGGGGAGCCGACGAGGCGTCCTTCACCCACCTCCGAATGCGGCACCATTCAACACTCTCGACACTTCTCTGCGATTGACGCCTTGTCTTTTTCGCTAGACGTTCATGCATATATTTCTCTTATCAATTCTTTTCATTCGTTTGTGTTTCATGTCGCTTCTTCCTGATGGTGTGCTCTGTTGACCTTGGTTGCAGTGCGCTCAATCAGGAGATCGCAGCACTCGACACATAGACTGTCCAGTAGACGGAACGATCTGTTCGTGTAGCAAGGCAACGCTTTATTGTACAGGGTGTCCCAACATTAACGTTGGATTCGAAAATGCTCGTTCTCGCACGCGAAGCGACCTTTTTCGCCCGGGTTTGAAGCATCTGACTCGTCTAGGGTTGCCATT
>JAQIXL010001681.1:0-16392 GCA_034700245.1 Poikilolaimus oxycercus
TATCGAAACCCCCGCAGAAATCGAAGAAAAGGTGGCCAAAGTCGAAAAAGTGCAACTCATTATTCACCATCCCAATATCAACACTTCCGCGGTCCTAAAAAAGGCGAGAAACTATTCACCGTTAATTCACATGCCTTAGGCGACAAAAAAGAACGAACGAGACAGGCACGACGAGGCGGAACTTCATAATCTGACGACGAAAGTGGAAACAAGTCACCTCATGCTGTTTTCTCTTTAGCTGATCTGTTTGCGAAGGGGGGGGGGGGGGGTCGGCCAGATGTGACTTTCGCGAAGTTGATTGGCGATCCACGAGAAGAAAAAGCGAGCATTTTTATCCGGCTGACAGAGACGTAGTTGAAGGAGGGCTCTCTCTCTCTCTTCAATTAGGAACCCGAGCCGGTTTGAACCCTCCCCTTCGTGTACAAAAGATGAGCGGAGAGAGGGAGAATTCAGTCGAACGGTGGTCCCTTCACCTGTCCTTCTATGAGGTTTCATTTATCTCCTCCGACTTCAACTTCATTTTTTCAGATGCGTCTCTTCCTCATCTTTGTTCTTGTGGCGATGCTCCTCGTGGATCCAAGCACGGCGGTCTTTCGTGATCGGGCGAGCTGTGTAAGATACTGTAGGAGGGCTGCCGCTGGAAGCTCGTGGAGCTGCAGAGGATATAGCAGATATGAATGGGTGTGTGGCATGTCCTAATCGACTTGTCACAACTCACATACTCTTCTGCTGAACTTCTCTTGGTGTTAAATGAATAAAACGATTTCTTCGAATATTGTTTTCAACCAATTAGCTCTAAGGGAGTACGCGGGAGATGCCTTCGAGTTCACAGGCTTAGTCTCCGAAAATTCACAGGTTTAAAAGCCACTCACGAAAAAAATTATCAGTAAAGTCTCCGTGGATTAAAAAATAGGGAAGTCTCGAGATTTCTAGGTTACCCCGATTGCCAATCCTACGGCGCAGACCAACAAATCGAAGAATGGCTGATATTGTACTGCAATAGACGTGATATGAATCATTAGCATTCATGATTGCTGGCTGCAAAAATTCGCTATTATTTTGATTACTGTCCGCTGGAATATGCTTTGACAAATGTTTCCACCTCCGCGTTCTTCACGAAACATCTGACCGTGGCACAAAACTACATAGCTCCTTATGCTCCTGCTCTGCGACGAAAGATCATTTGAACATGGTCACGCGATCCCACGACCTATGTTTTCTCAACGTCGACGTCGTAGCGAATTGCATTATTGTCCGACGGTGGGAGAAAGGAGGCGCGGGAAAAGGCAACTTCAGGGTTTTGCTGACTGAAGCGCTTTTTTTTTCTGGAGAAGGCTGAAAAGATCATTTTCGTTCTCTTCATCTGTTCCTCTTTTTCGGTGACATAAAGACCATTATTTCACTTGATCTCAGTCGGCATGTGCTAATGCATCATTTTGCCCTACGCGGCAAAAGGGTTTAGAAGACGCACTCAGCGGTGACATTAATGAAGATGACGATCGAGCTCGACGGGCTGAATCAAGCCATCGCCGTTGGTATCCATCTGCTCGAACCTAGAAACCCATCTCAACCACGTCTTCTAGAGACTAACCAGTCAGGCAATACGACAGCATCGCGAGCCACACGACGATGCAGATACACCGTCGCCTCTTCGTGAGTCACGAGCCCGTCTCTTTCGTCGTCACTGAGGGTGCTCGGACCCAAAAGACTTTTGATTTCTGTAATGGCACGAAACGTCTCCGTCAGCAAAACCATCGTGTCCGCGCCCTCGTCCGCGTTTCTTTCTTTCAGCGATTTGCTGATTCGGATCGTGACAGAAACATCGGTTCTCTTTGGCGAGCTGCTGAATTGACAAAACGGAATTCTTGGAAACTGCCGCAAGTTCTTTTTGTTGCAGCTCCTAAATTAAATCTTGCTTTGATAAAACGTTCCATTCACCGTTCGAAGATACTGCACCTCCCCATTTCGTTCCAGAAGATGCCTTTCAAGCCATTCGACCTGATCTCTCAGTCCAGTGACCAGGTCGAAGTAGCGCTGCCGCGCTCTGGTTGCTGCTTGACGGTTTTGCAATCGGCGAATGTCGTCTTTGTCCTAAAACATCGATGTTGTTCCCATTTGACGCATACCGTAGGGTCGTGGATTGGCGGTCGACCGCGTCGACGCGAAGTTTTCTCATCTGAGACAGCTTGAACGATCCTTTCGGCTGCCGACATGTCGCGCAGTTGGCGGTTGATTGCAAAGAGGTCGAAAGGAGACTAAATAGTCTCGGCAAGCCTTCCATTCAAGGAAGGCGGAACCAAAGGTTCATGGTCTCGAGCTGCGAGCTGCCCTCTACCAAATTTCTCTGCAGAGTGGTTTCGAAGAACGAAACGACGGAGGGGACAATCTCGCTCAACCTCGTGGCCTTGAACGAGTTTTGGTCGTCGTTGAAAGAGAGCCTAGTTCCGCATTTCTTGGCACTTAGGCAAAGGTCTCCTGGCTTTGCACTTGATTTTACATCTCTCCTTATACAAAAGCAAACGAGGGTCATGTTTTTGATTCGAAGAAGCGATCTTTCACGTTGCTTCTCTCGCATCCGTCGGTCATTCCTGTGCGTGTGAATAGTTTGCAGCTGTTATGAACTTCCTCGCACTGAACTATCGGACGCCGACTCGCGCGATCGTTCTCCTTTACGGCCTCTTTGTTGCTCGGGTCGATGAGAGCACAAAGAGCCAGTTTGACGCCGTCGTCGCCAACTTCATGAAGAGTCGGGAAGTGAAGAGACCATTTCCCAAGATCAATTCCAGCATCCGTAGCCCAAATGAGCATCGATTGCTTTTTATTCGAGACAAACGCAAACCCTTCAGACATTTCAAGCATCGGAGTGAGTGTGCTTGTGGGCGTGGTGCGGCGGATGAGCGAGGGGACGAGATGCCTGCTCGTCTTGTTCACGCAGCTCGGTTTGTACAGTCGATGGAAGACCGTTGAAGATCTCCTGAAGTCGGCTCGCTTTCTCTTGAGCCATCAGAGAGGCGTCGTTCCTCACGACCGTCATCTTCGCAATTGCCTCTTTTGCCTCCACAGACAGATGCTCAAACTATCAAGAACGAGGGATCATTCAGAATCACACAACTCACATTTTCGGCCATTTCCTTACGGTATTCGACAAACAAATCCTGAACAAACGACTTCTCAACAGACTTTCTGACTTGCCTGAATCTCTTCAGGCTGTCGTTCCATGAGCTCCTCCACATCCCTCTGCTTTTCAGCCAACGTCGTCGCCGGATTTGTGACAATGCCGACGAAGTCCTTCAATGCAGATCAGCACTTCAATCAAGATCTTACCTGCTTTGCCTCATTTGAAGAATACTGAAGGAAGGGCGGCATGCGGATCTGGAAGGCTGCGTTCGAGAAGGCAAAGACGGAGAAGAGGGAAAAGGCAGCGAAGGAATTCATGATTCGAACTGGACGATGATCAGCTCGACGCGCGACAGCTTTTATAGGGCAGCCGGGAGACGATAAGTCAACAAGGCAAGCAGTTGTTCAGCTGCATTTGTTTTCTCCAAACAGGAAGAGAACGGGGGGAAGAAGCACGGCTTCGCTTTGCATCTCGGCGGCGAAAAAGAAACAATATCCTTGAAGAGAATCCCGTGCGACTGACATTCCTTCACCTGGCCCAACTCTTGAATCGGCCTCTCCTGTATCAGAAAAACCGCCTTGCGGGATGTCAAAATGTTTTAGAACCGTCGTCGTCACAGAAACAATCCGTCTCTCCTCGAGGTATCATCGTCATGCTTTCACATGAAAAGGGTGGATGACTCGTACGTCGCTGTACGACAAGAACCTCGCCCAACCGCAACGCCATCCTCAACAATTCTTTCGTTTCTTTATGCCACTACGATCTTTTTTTTTAAAAATTATTATTTTTTTCTGTCTAGACAAAACACGTGGCACAATTACTGCGGAGTATGGTTACACTCCGGGCCATTGTCGTCGGCTTCTGCAGCGCCATAATCATTCTTCAGAATGTCTTCTTATTTCTCTTACTCATTCTTCTTCTATGTTGTTTGTTGACGTAGGTTGAAGATCCTTACAGCTCTCTACATTTCCTTTTAGCACAAAGAATATCTTTCACGCGCACACGCTGATGCTTCTCGTGAGTTTGCTCGGGGCTGCCGGGGCCGGCAATCTCACGAGGACCGTCGGTGCTTCGGCCCACGTTCACGAAGTTCTCCACAATGTCTCGGTGAAAAGCATTACCTCGATATGCAGCAACCTCGGCATCCTCTTCAACTTCGTCGGCAAGTTTCAAGTTTTTTCTATCGAATGGACGATTTTTCAGTTGACACTACTCTCGGAGGAATCTTGGCAGAACACGTGATGGCATTTCTCGGCCGCAAATACGGTTATCATGATGCAAGCTTTCCTTTTTTCTTCGTCTTTGTCCTCGGCTTGGTAAGAATGTGATTGCATAAAGGCCATGTTTATGTAGTGGCTGTTCGCCGGAATGATGGCGCTTCCGCGGGCAATCGGTTTGTTTTATATGATCTATTTTTTAAAACTCCATTTTTCTTATAGGCCAGTGCAGCGCTTTCGCCTCGCACGTCGTCAGTTTCGGCATTGCCGCTGTGTCCACAGCCGTGAGTCAATCATGGGTCAATTTTTCAAGACTAACTTCAGCTCTTCCATCTCATCACTTGGTATTCTCTCGGACAATTGGCGAAAGACATCGTGAGAGCCGAAGAACAAATGGACTTTGCGATGGCGGCGCAGGTGAGCTAAATGCTTTTCCAAAATTTGAACTCCTCAAAACTAACTCAAAGTAAGAACTACTTTCAGAGACGTCTCGACGTCGCCAACACGAATATGTTGCGTCGATCTTTCACGTGGATCTCCATCTTCTACATGATCGGCGCGCTGATGCTTGCTCTTGCGGAGCTCTTCAAAGGTGATCAAGAAAGGTGGGGACTGCAATTGAGAAGTCATTGCTTTCTTTTCTTAGGACAATCGCGAACTTGATCGCCACGTTCTTCAACGGTTGCGGCTCGGCAGCCGTCGTCTACATACACGCTACTGAAGGAGCACCCGAGGTTGAAGGCTAAAGCATGTGAGCTCCGAGACAGTTTGTCATTTGATCGAACTCTGGTCAACGCAACTGTGCGGAATTGCTGCGCCGACCTCTGAAGGTGGAAATGGAAGCCGATATCGCGGAGCCTCAGAAGGTTGTACAACAGAGTTCATCCCTTGCATCTCCTCTCCCACGGTTCAATAGAGCATCGAAAAGTATCTTGTAATATCGAAGGCTTAAAGACTTTGCATTTCCTAAAAGACTGTTTATGTGAACCATCATTAACGATTGATACAGAACAAAAGCACTGCAAAACTTTTTATCCCAATTTTGTTCACATTCTGGATGAGGCAGTTATAGCACGTTGCGACGTGATCCACGACGTCGAAGGCGACGCCATGGCGCTGAGCACGCTTCCCAGCGGTCGCAGAACTCACCGTCTGGGCAGTTTGGATAGCCCGTTCCACAATGGTTGCCAGAGGAGGCGCTCACGAGAAGCGTTGTTAGGTCGGCGATGATCAGAAAAATGCAGACGCTGGTCATAAGAAGGGATCGCGTTTCTCTGAAAGCTTAACAATTGTGGTGAAGAAAAGAGGAATTTGCTTCTGGTTGCGGCGATCACGAGCATATCGACAACGCGACTAAGTGGAGAGGAGCGGCAAGGAAAAGAGAGTGTCGACGGCAATCGTGTCGTCGCCCATCTCGATGACGTCGAAATCCATCACAACCACTTTTCAGCATGAAAGTACGTGGCAGAAAAGAGACGCGGAGGAAACGGAAAGGTGATGGTTTTGCTGACTGCAACGTTTCGCGATTTGGGGAGAAATAGCAGGGTAATTGTCAGTTGATTACGACACTCATTAACGCAGGCGACGAAAACGCTCTGGTGCTCTAGTTTCTATTCTAACCTCTTTCGATTACGATCCACCAAACCGAATCACGCTCTCGATTGGCTCATTTCAGTTAGGAAAAGCAAATATCCAGAAATTTATTTGCGAAAAGCTAGCACTATTGTTAGAGTTGTTCGTCACATTTCTTGCCCAATTCAAGAAAATCACCGCCGACAGCAATGGTCTTTTCGATAACTTCCTCCCAGCAATGCAATCGAGGAAGACCTCCTTTAAGACTCTCTGCTACTGCCGTGTCATTGAAGAGCTTGGAACCGTATTGACTCGCGGAATCGGCAACAGATGTAGCAATCGTCGTAGGTTTCTGCGGCGTTCCTCTGAAAGACAATTACTGTACTTGACAACCAACGGATGGCGATGCGCATAGGCGAGAGCGACCAGAAAATGGAGCCCAGTGCTTCCACCGCCATCTACGATCGCTCCATTGTCAGCGCGAAGTCGATGCAGAACGCGTGTGGCCGCTAGTGATATTGCGTTCGGGATCTTAGCCACCTCATCAATAACACTTGGAAGCAGGCTAAAAGACGAATGCCTACTGTAAATCTTTAAGAGCAGATCCAACCTGATAATCTCACCAAAGATAAGTGGATCGTTTCGACTACCATAGCCGATACCGGGAACTGATGGCCATTCACGGAGGCTTGCACGTTGTTTAGGGTTACGATCATCCATCGTCTTGAAATAACCATGCTTCACATAGTCATAGAGCAACGAGGTCGGGGGATCGGCGAGGACCACCCGAGTCGGCAGGTTGTAGCGGTGAACATAACGGCCGACCGATGTAAGAGTCCCGCCTGTACTCATTGCTTTCATTTGCCATTGTGCAGACCTGTGCCGGCAGAGTGAATGAAATAATCTGGCGCCTTGAACTCCAGCTGTGTTAAGAGCTCGTGAAAGACATTGAACGATTCGTAAGACAAATCTCCGCCTAAAAAGCTCATCGCAAAATCATTTCCTCACTGTCAGCGCTCTCTTCGGCTTTCTCATTATTTCCTTGTTGATTCATAAAGAAATTTCCGGGTATTTTGGCAAGGCGAGCCGCTTCGGCGTGTTTGTCTTTGCTTATGATAACCTTTCCACCGAAGGCCTCGATGTGGGCGACCTTCTCTGGTTCTATATAGCCAGCCACCTACAAAGGAAATGCTTTCTATTTAGATGAGAAACAATTTGTACCACGGCGGTAAAGTTGAGCTTGAGACGGTTGCAGAGGTACGCTTCGGCTTGAGCGCTGTTACCCGACGACTTTTCGATCACGTGTGTTGTGGAGTTGACCTGGCAAAGTTTTCAAATAACCCCTCAAGCCCCACATGACCCTCGAGGATGCTCCAAAAGAGTAGCGACCACCCAACGCGAAACTTCAGTGATCCCGTTCTGCTGGCGCTCTCGTTCTTGAAGATAAGGTTCACATTGGGAAAGCCAGGAAGCTGAAGAACATTTGAATTGAAGAAATTTTCTTACAGGAAATCTGAAAATCGGCGTTTTACCCTCCAAACTTCTCTCTTTCCAGAGAATTTCTAGCGCCCAGCGTCGCCAGTTTTCAGCCTCTAAAATTTGCCCGTAAAAAGTAAGCAAAACCTGCTGAACCAACGACCTCGAAGATTGGAGAGCGACTGATCTAAAGGGAAATGTTGAGGTTAGTTGAAGAGTTGATAACTTGCATTTTTCGGCTGAATGCAAGAAGAGCTTCCGTAGCAGCATCGAAGGGCGACAACAAGCACGACGAAAGTTTCGAATCTCTGCATCTTCTGCGAAACATTCACATTTATCGCGCGCTTTTATGTTTGCTGGAGATGGCCACAATGGCATCTTGAAGGCATCACGAATTTGGAACCATATTGGGAATTCCTGAAATAAATGCTGCAAAAGATCTATTGAAGTGTTGCAGAGCTGTGTCACCCTTGTAACATTCTCGAGAGGGAGAAGGGTGCCTATTACGAGTTGAGTTATATATTTTGGCTGTGAAGGTCGTCGTCAAAGCTTGCAGCTTCTATTGAAACATCTTGGCAATGGCGATGGGGAGCATTGTGAATCAATTTCCTTTCATAACGCGACACGAAAGTCTTGAAATGCAAGAGAAGAACTCCGATTATGCGAATCATGTCCATTTCTAGGTATTGTCACGTCAACATACTCGATTTACAATTACAAACAGATTTATTGACTACGGATATCTCAATTTGCCAAGCACAATGGCAAATCTGAAGCATAAAGACTATAGTTGTTGACATCACAGCAGCCATCCATTTTCATTGAAATTTTTTACATGGCGTGCCAAACTCTAGAAAGTCTCCGCCGGTGCCAATGGCCTTTTCAATGGCCTCCTTCCAGCAGTGCATGCGACAAAGACCTCCTTCGAGTTTCTCACTGACCATCGTGTCATTCCAGTGCGTCGAACGGTATTGACTTGAGGGATCAGCCACAGATGTAACGATCGTCGTAGGTTCCGTCGTCGTTCCTCTTTAAAGCAATTACTGTACTTTTGTTAACTAACGTGTAACGTTGGGCATAGGCGAGAGCAACAAGAAAGTGGAGCGCAGTACTTGGGCCACCACCGACGATCTTTCCGTTGTCGGCTCGAAGACGCCCCAAAACGCGTTCAGCTGCTAGAGTTGCCACATTTGGGATCTTAGCCACCTCGTCAATAACGCTTGGGAGCAAGCTGAAATAGAAATTTGTCCGCCATACTAATTCAACCTTAAGGTCTTCCCAAAGACAATTGGGTCGTCCCCACTGTCATATCCAATTCCGGGAATATATGGCCACTTATAGACCTCGTTGTACTCTTTCTGGACCTGGTCCTCGATCTTGGTGAAATAGCCATGCTTCACATAATCATAGAGAACCGAGTCCTCGGAATCAGCAAGGACCACGCGAGTCGACAGGTTGTAGCGGTGAGCATAACGACCGACAGATGTTAGAGTGCCGCCTGCACATTGGCTTGAACATTTCAGATACACGGAATAGCAGCAAACCTGTGCCGGCGGAGTGAATGAAATAATCAGGTGCCTTGAACTGCAGCTGTGTGTAGAGTTCGTGAAACACGTTGAATGACTCGTAAGGAAAGTTTCCACCTAAAGACTTCCAGTTGATCGGAAAGTTCATAGATTCCCCACTCTCGGCGCTCTCTTCAGCCTTCTCAGCGTTTGCAAATTGATTCATGTAGAAGTAGCCAGGTATGGCGCCAAGACGAGCCGCTTCGACATCAGTGCCGTTAGCGTGGACAATGTGGGCGCCATACGCCTTGATGCGAGCGATTTTCTCCGCTTCCACTTCCAGTGGTACCTAAATTTGTCTGCCTTTTCCGGGCAAGAAAGTTTTGTACCACGGCCGTAAACGAAAGTCTAAGAAGTCGGCAAAAGTACGCCTCAGCTGCTGCCGTGTTGCCATCTGACAACTCCACCACATGCGTTGAGGAGTTGACCTGAACATTGTCACATCATCAAAAAACGTCACATGGCCTTCTAGGATGCTCCAGAAGAGTAACGACCAGCCAATGCGATACTTCAGTGATCCCGTTGTGGTCGCACTCTCATTCTTGAAAACCAGTTCCATATTTGGGAAGCCAGCAAGCTGAAGAATGTTGCCAAAGTATGAAGTCTCTTACGGGAACTCGGAAGATCGGCGTTTTACCCGTAGATTCTCGCTCGGCCCAGAGAATGCTCAGAGCCCACCGTCGCCAGGTTTCAGCCTCTAAACAGTTACTTTGTTGAGTGTTGCCTACACCTGTGGATCGGACAGTCTCGAAGATTGGAGCGCGACTAATCTGAAAAGGAATTGGGACACGTTACAGATGAGCCATTTTAACTCACGTTTCGTACAGGCTTTATGCATGTTGCACTGGCGTGACAGAAATGAAGCACGACAATCATAGCGAAAAGAGCTTCAAATCGGTGCATCCTACCGCCAGGTGGATGTTTTCAACAATAAGCTCACTGAAGACACAAACACCACTTATAATTGGACAAAACCATCACGAAAAGTAACGCGGTCGGGGAAGGATGGCAGAGGAATATTTCGATTTTCCTAAAATCGCAGTTTCAGAAGGCCTGTTGTATTCGTTTGCAAGCTGCGCTATTCTTGCAACATTTCAGGCTCAAAGCTTTGCATTACAAAGACATCAAAGTACGCTAGGGTGCTGAGATATTTTCATCTTTATTCTTCTTTGCAACCCTTGCCATGTTCAAGGAAGTCGCCACCAGATGCGATAGCTTTTTCAATGGCCTTCTCCCAACAATGCATCAGTGGAAGGCCTCCAATCAGCTTCTCGGCTATCATCGTGTCGTTTAGATACGTCGGGCGATAGTCGGAGATCGAATCAGCCATATTGGAAACGATTGTCGTGTGTTTTGTTGGTGTTCCTCTAGAGCCTAATTACGGTAGAAAATGACAGACCTATGACGATAGGCGTATTCAAGAGCAACAGCGAAATGAAGCGATGAACTCGGGCCCGCATCCACGATCGCTCCATTATCAGCACGAAGTCGATGCAGAACGCGTGCGGCTGCCAATGTTATAACGTTTGGAATCTTGGCCACCTCATCGACCACACTTGGAAGCAAACTAAACAAGCATCAATTTTGTTAGATGTGAATTACCTGATATACGTTCCAAAAGTCAAGGGTTCAGGCCGCTTGCCGTAGCCGATGCCGCCGACAGGCGGCCAGCGCCTCGCGGCTGCCCATTGCTTCTGGGCGTCCGGAACCTCTTCCTTCGTGGTGAAATAGCCGTGCTTTACATAATCATAAAGCAGGGAATTCCCAGTATCGGCCATGACCACACGAGTCGGCAGATTGTAGCGGTGGATATAGCGACCAACGGATGTTATGGTACCGCCTGAATCTTGTTCTGTTCACTAGCAACAGTAACCTGCTCCGGCCGAGTGAATAAAGAAATCCGGCGCCTGGAACTGCAACTGTGTGAGGATCTCGTGAAACACGTTGATTGACTCGAAGGAAGAGTTAGCACCGAAAATTTAAACATTTTAAAACGTGAAACTTGCATACTTGCGGTGCTGTCTTCAGCCTTTTCTCCATTTGCCTGTTGACAAAGGAAGAAGTAGCCGGGTTTCTTTCCCAGACGCGCCGCCGCGTTATGCCGATCCTTGGAGAAGATGACCTGACCGCCATAAGACTTGGTACGCGCGATCTTCGCCTCCGAATCTCCTGGGCTAACCTGTATTTCTTATGGCTTTTAAGAAAATGTTTTCCTACAAAGGTGGTGTAGGCGAGTTTAAGAAGGCTGGAGAAGTAGGCCTCAGAAGCGCACGTATTTCCGTCCGATGACTCAACCAAGTGCGTGGTGCTGTTGATCTAGCAACATTCTCAAATCAAACTTGGCCTTACATGACCGTCGAGGATGCCCCAGAAGATGAGCGACCAGCCGACGCGGTGCTTCAAGGACTGCGTCTTGCTCGCGCTCTCGTTCTTGAAGTACAGATCAACATTTGGGAAGCCGGGAAGCTAAACTGGTTTTGTATTGAAATGGACTTTTTACAGAGATTTTAAAGAGCGGAGTGTGGCCCATTTTAGCGCGCTCGTTCCAGAGAATGTCTAGAGCCCAACGTCGCCAGTCATCGTCTTCTGAAGCTTTTATGAAGACGTCGCTAGAGAACGAACCAACTGTGCGAACAGTCTCAAAGATCGGAGCATGACTTAGCGGATTGTGGGTTGCAGTTGAAGATTGAAACCAAAAAAGGAGTAAGGTGACAGGGATAAGAGCCTTGAGTCGGCCCATTTTCCTGCCGACTATTGCTGTTAAGTCTGCAAGCGCCAAATTGGCAACTTGGAAAAAAGAAAAACGATTGGCCGAGCCATTACGTTCTGTGAGGCGCTTTTAAGCAAGGAGAATGGTGAAAAAGTGACAAAGCGTGAAGCGTTTGAAGGAAGCGCGAGGCGGAAATGAGACGATTCATTTGATGAGGTGTCCGTTTGCACCTGCATGCAGGCCTCTTTTGCTGCAACTTCTTCTGTCTTTCTGCACGCGACTTAACACTTGAAGAAGCGGCTTTAAATTTGCGATAAAGAGGTTTTGACATGCCTGTCTTATTGCTCAAGCGGAAGAGATGACAGAGACACAAAATATTGTTTTCAAATTTATTGCTCTTCTAGCAGTCCTTGCCGAGATTTAGGAAATCGCAGCCGGAGGCAATGGCCGTTTCTATGGCCTTCTCCCAGCAGTGCACACGAGGAAGTCCTCCTTCGAGATGCTCAGTAACGACCAGCGTGTCGTTGAAATACTTGGAACGATAGTCTGCTGACGTGTCAGCGAGTACAGATGCGATCGCCGTGTGTTTTGCCTCTGTTCCTCTAGAACGGCATTAGACTTGTTGGTGCCTCACGGATGACGATAAGCATAGGCGAGAACAACGAGAAAATGAAGCGCGGTACTTGGTCCGCCATCGAAAACCTCTCCGTTGTCGGCTCGGAGACGTTGCAGAACACGTACGGCTGCAAGTGTTGCGGCGTCCGGAATCTTCACCACATCGTCGATCACACTTTGCAGCATGCTGAAACATTGTATTCGTCTCCAGAATCTTCCAACCTGGTCGAGTTTCCAAAAGACACAGGGCAAAGCGTTCTGTCAAAGCCAATTCCGGAAACGCCCGGCCATTTCTTTTCTGGAATGTCTTCGCACTCTTCAGACGTCGTGAAGGCGTTGTGCTTCACGTAGTCGTACAAAATCGAGTACTCGGAGTCGGCGAGGACCACGCGAGTCGGAAGATTGTAACGATGGATGTAGCGGCCGATGGATGTTATCGTGCCGCCTACACTCTTTGTATCAATTTTGTTGTTCCAACCTGTGCCCGCTGTATGAATGAAGAAATCAGGCGCCTTATATTGAAGTTGCGAGAAGAGCTCATGAACAACGTTCACCGACTCGAAGGAAAAATTTCCGCCTAAAGTTTTCAAACTTCAAAAATGACCGAGGTCTTCACTGTCGAAGCTGTTTTCCGCTTTCTCTGTGTTAGTGTGTTGATTCATGAAGAAGCCGCCTGGTTCGGCGGCCAGACGAAGCGCCTCGAGGCGGCGGTTCTTTGCTTTGACGAAACGACCGCCGAATTCCGCAATGTGCGCCGCTTTCTCCGGCTCGATTGTCATCGAGACCTGAACTATTTTTCTCAAATTTTGAAGATTTGCGAACCACAGCCGTGAAGGAGAGATTGAGAAGACGGCAAACGTACGCCTCGGCGATTGCCGTGTTACCCGAGGACATTTCGATCACGTGAGATGAAGAAGTTATCTAAGCACGGTTAGTCAAATGAGCCGTCACCTTGCCCTCGAGGACGGCCCAGTGAATTAACGCCCACGCGACTCGTTGCTTCAGCGATCGTGTTGCAGTTGCGCTCTCGTTCTTGAAGTAAATGTCCACATAAGGGAAGCCAGGCAACTGAATGAATGTTTGTCGTCGAGAGACAAGCATCACACGGGAATTCTGATGAGTGGTGTTTGGCCCATTGCACGTCGCTCATTCCAGAGAGTGTCTAGAGCCCAACGTCGCCAGTTTTCTTCTTCTAAACGTTTCTCATTGAGAAAGACGTTCAAGAACTTACCGATAGTCCGAACTGTCTCAAAGATAGGCGCACGACTGATCTCGCGCTTAATTGCCGACACGATGCAGAAAATAAATAACAAGAGAATTGTTTGCGGAACCATCTTGCGAATGGAATCCTCCGCGTTAGGGAGCAGCGAAGAAGACTCTACAAATGTGTTTCTGGAAGCAACAAGCGCGTATAGAAGTCAAAAAGGAATTGTTCTGGCAAAGAAATCGTGGCAAATATGAAAACCCCAACAATAGTTGTGCTTTTCAAATTCACGCAATAAGGAAAGCGGTAAAGGCGCATTCCACTTCTAGGTATTCTTGAATCTTTTCTTCGCTGCATCTTCAGCAGCTGAGAGTCAGACAAATGGATATTTCTGGCGCAGCCGTCTAAAGCGGTCGAGCTTCCGGGGCATTTCATCACGTGAACAATTTGGGGCCTCCGAATAACTTTCAGCACGAGAATCTAAAGAAAATAAAGTGGCCGAGCTGATTTTGTGTGCTGGTCGACACCAGCATTGCCCAGAGATCCACCACGAAATTGCGCCGCGGCGCTTTCGTCAGACAAAAATACGAAAAACGTCAATGGCGAGACTACATAGATGGGAATTCTTATTCCGTAAAGAAACGTGTACATAAAACATCATCACGTACAGTAGTGTCGGTGCGAAAGGCGACATACTTGCAAGCTTTTGCAAGTCAAAACTACGGTAGAATTTCGAATTTCATACGGTAGAAACTACGGTACCCGATTTGGCTCGAATCGAGCAATTTTTGTGTTTTCTGCGTCTTTTCATGCGTTTCTTGCTTGTAATAAGTCAAATGCACGGCGCTCTTCACTTTGCGAAGCAAAAAAACCTTCAAAGTTGACCAAAAAACGCAGTAGAATCGAGCAAATCGAATTTGGCAGCTTTTTATGTGAATCGAGTACCGTAGTTTCTACCGTACTAAATTCGAAATTCTACCGTAGTTTAGACTTGCAAAAGCTTGCAAGTATGTCGCCTTTCGCACCGACACTACTGTATCATGTGAACTGTAGACAGAATAAGGAATCATGGACTTTAGCCATTGTGGTCTATGCTGTTGTGCGAAGGATAAACACCGTTGAGATCTTTTCTTCTTGGGCAAATCTTTGCCCTCTGTTCACTCACATAACGCCGAATTCCCCTTCTACAACACCGATCGACATTATCGTCGGAATGGAAGCGCTCAAGGCTGTCTTTTCACAACTCTTAATGATGAAAAAAGAAACTTGCAAATTCGGGGGAAGAGGAAAAGTTTCCACTGCCCCATGAAATTGAGATTGCCATCGACATTATTGATGATAGGGAGATTTTGTTCACCACAAACTCGGATGCCTCTCGTCATGATCAAACTCCGAACAATGCTGCTCGCTTGCTTTACCCTACTACTTATTCTAAAGGCAGAAGTCGGAAATGGCTATGATTGCACACACGAGAAAGCGTTCGACACCCCGGGTTAGTTATTTTCACATCTGCAAGAGGGCTGGAATAAAATTCTTCTCTGGATTTTAAAACCGATTTATTGCAAGATTGTTCGACTCGATTGTTGTGTTTCTCGAAAACTCTTTTGTGTGAACACTCGTCTCCTAAGCGACATTGCTACACAAATTCTGAAGTACTTTTACAGATGTTCTTGTTCAACCGCAGAACTTCCCGTGCACGCTTTCCAAGCCATGTTTTGCAAGACTTGCGGTGAGCAATGGAGCCCCTGACAAAGCATTAGCTCCATTTCATTCTTGAACAACTTACGACCGTCTGGTTAATGCACGAGAATTTTTACAGGCGTAGGGCACTCTCCGAGTCGGCAGTTTTTCCAGTGCTGGGATACTTTTTCGAGAAGACTGGCACTTTTTCACTAAAGAAACTTTTCCACGTTTTAAGCGATAGGTTCTCACCTTTGCAATATATTTAAAGTGCGAGAAAAGCTTCCGAGTCGCTTCGCACATGACGACATCGCATTAAGAAGGGTTCATCCACGTCCTTATAAACCTTAGAAAACATGAGTTGAGAACCTCCAAAGTCATCGTCTTACAAAACTGTCTCCTATTTTCTCGATTCGTCGGCATATATTCTTCCTTTCTAAACCATCGCTGAAGTCGACAAGCTTACATTTGAAATGATGAATGATCAATTCCATTCAACAACGCATAAAATAGTTGACCAGAACCGGCAAGAGCTATGCATCCAATATTATTGAAGACCCATTTATGGGGACTGAAAATTGCAATACTTTGTCAAGCAACGAAGAGCGTGGTAAAGGGGAAAAGCAGAACGACGTGTTGCATGAGGCTGCGGCCTGCCCCGTGTGTGGTCGTCCGAGGGGCAATATCGATTGCGCTCCCTCTCTCTCCCTGCACATGCATGCCTTAATTATCCCCCACTGCATGCTATGTAATGCACGAACTCCGCCCCTTCTCGTCCGGTTTGCGATGCATCGACTGCCTCGTGCATCTATAATTATATCGAGAGGCGCATTACGAACTCGAGCGACGTCCGTTAAGACAAGATATCTGAGAGACCAAAAGTCCTCGCGGCCTTACCTTGGTCGAAATTTGCAATTTTAGGTGAAGGCCACTCTAACATTGTCTCGCGCTCTTCAGTGCTTCTTGTGTTCATGTTTCCCAGTCCCTTCACATTCACGCATTTTTCGCACAACTTGCTCACCGCTGTGGTAAAGCCTGTGAATCTTGTATTCTGCCTACTGTTCTCATTTCAGAAAAGCCTTCACAAGCTTGAACGAAGCATTTATTGTGTGGATGGAGCTCGACTCGAAGTGTGGACGGCCTTCTCTCGCCGACGGTCTTCAGGACTTCTTCGTGAAGTAGAGGATGACGAAGATGACGCCGACGATGGCGACGATGAGCGAGATGGCGAGCAG
>JAQIXL010001682.1:0-16373 GCA_034700245.1 Poikilolaimus oxycercus
TCTCTTCTTATCACCACACGCCTTCCACGAGACGGGGGGCCTCGGCGTAGGCTCCCGGACCCGCAGCTCCACGCCACACACGGCCAATGGTGATAAAGCTTCGGCCTCTATTGATCAGTCCCCTTGCCGGCAGGTCTTCTGAACAATGCGTACCACCTTGCTGCTCCTCGCCCTCGTCGTAGTGGCTGTGCAATCACAGTTCACTTGCCATTTCTGCACCATGACCCTCAAGTCGATGGCCGACAGCATCGAGACCAGTCCCGATGTTCAGGTTCGCCTTTCTCCTTTGACAATTGTGGAGAAAGGTGAAGAAACTCTGACAGAGAGCTTTCAGGCCCAGCTCGGTGACCTTGCTTCCAGTCAATGCGATGAAGTCCCCAATCAGACTGAGCGCAAGGCTTGTCGTGAACTCCTCGGCGATCACTTTGGAGATGTAAGAGCTTGGCAGTTTTAGAAAAAAATGTCTGCTTCAACAGATTTATGTATGAATTCTCTTCGATTTCGTTCATTTAGAGCATTCCCACCTTTGACAACAACTTGAAGCCATCTCAAAGATTGATTGCAGGTTTTCGCCCGATTCGTCGCCAATCCCGAGACGACTCCCGACGCGCTCTGCCAGAAGATGGGATACTGCTGAAGTTCTCTCCTCCTTCTATCGTCTTCTGTCTTCCCTTCTTCGAAACTTCTGTCGGAATAAAGTAACGAGTCTTCCACTGCAATCGACAACTTATCACGTTGTGACAGCAATTTGGCCTATGTTTCACATTGGAGATCTTTTGTGAAAACTCGACTCTTGTTGTTCAGGCGAAAGTTCAGGGAACAACTCATGAAACTATGGGTGAGCTGAGATGTAGGTTACACAGCAAAGACATAGAGAAGCAGTTTCTCGGAGTAGTCAGTACTCGGTAGAGATAGTCATTTTTCTCAATTCTCAAGCGCATTCAATTCGAGAAAACAAGCTGTACCAGAATGGAGACTATTTGGGAGGCTGTGGCCGCTAACGGCTGGCACGAAGTTCGAAGAGGCTGCGCAATATGCAGTCCGACACTCCGAAATTCCGCTCTTTCGTGAGGTGTGAACTTTCTCGAATTTATTTTCGCTTCGTTCGTTGTTTTCCTTCTCTATTGACGTTTCATGTTGTTTTGTCGAAGTTTCCTACGATTATCGTGTTCACAAAGCGTTTCCTTGTCGCCTCCCTACTGTTGTCGCGTCTCTCCATTGTCTAAACATGATTGACTCTTTGATATTTAGTGAAGTATGAACAAGATAACTGAGACGTATCCGCCGATGGAGCTTCCACTCTTTCAACGGATGCTCGAGCGGTTTGTCTTCTTTCTTTCTTCTTGAGTCTCGTTTTAGAGGTGAGCGCCCGGCGGGTATGAACACGAGCGAGCTCGTGCCAGAGTTACTCTCGCCGTCGATCGCCCTCTACAACAGCGAGTTCGCACTGTGAGTCCACCTTTCCTTCTTTGCAACTTTTCATCTTTCAGTCCTCAACAGCGACTCGTCGAGACTTTGGCTAGCGCCCGTCGCTTCGACACTTACCTTCAAGAGTGCGATATCGTGAGTCTTTTTTTTTTGTTATTTTGAAACTTATCGCGTTCAGTCGCTCCAAGAGGAAGATCTTGCCGTGCCGCCACCCGAGGAGCCAAAGGACGACTTTGCCCGTTATTACGAGTAAGCCTTCTCTTGCTCTTCGAACCCTTTTCTTCAGTCCTCAACTGGCGAAGAAGGCAAGTCGACTTCAGACGACACAGCTCGCCAAGGAACGTCTACTGAAGGAGCGTCGCAAGAAGACCGGCTTCGCCGATGCTCGCTTTCAACTTGCCTGGGTAGTTCTCTATCTTTTTTGTAAAACATACGGGAATTTAGGATCTGAGCTTGGAGAAGACAGTCGCTCGCAAGACGCTTGCTGTCGACACGGCCAGCATCGCTGCCAAGATGTCGACCTTGAAGGGAGATCGCGAGGACCTCGAGGAAAGGCAGCGATATCTGCTGCTCTAGAACGGTTTATGTTCTTGTTTTGTTGTGACATAAACGTTTGGCTCGATAGTTGAAAACTCGAAAGTTTATTGGGCAGTGAGAGCGATTGTGTTCACTTCTTCTGCTCTTTGGTCTGAATCTTGTGCGCCTTGACGAGGGTCTTCACGTCGCGACGATGAAGGATCGAATCTTTGGTGAGGGCTTCGATGGCAGCCGTCGCCACTGCTTCTTGTCGTCGTTGTTGAAGCGCCTCACGATATTGCACTGCAAGATGCTATTTGTTGGAGAAAGCTGCCAGGCGTTCAATGAGCACCCAAATTGTTCGAAATCAAGGCGTTCTTTCAAAACATACTTGAATGAATGATGATCAGTCCACCCCAGGCAATCGACCAGAACCAACCGACGAACAGGAAAGTGATTGTGAAGAACTGAAAACTCCATTCACATACATATGTTTCAAAGTCTTCACCTCACCTGCGAAATCCCAACAAGCAAATTCACAACCAGCGTCGCGAGTTTTCTTCCTTCTTTCATGTTCACTCTCGGTTGTCCCATACAAAGGGCACTGATGCCAGAAAGAATAGTTCCTGAAGGATTCTCGTCTCTTCTTGAAACCTACCCGATCCGGGAAGAATCAAATTCAACACCAAGCAGACCAACGCAACGGGCACTGGCAGAAAGGGAATCGCCTCGTGCATGAGTGTAATGTCATTTGTGGGTAAATTCACCTGAAAATCATCCTGGCCAGGTTCTTCTCACCTTGTCTCCATTCTTCGGCTTCTCTGCATTGTGAGCTTCTTCTTGTGCCGCGAGGACTATGCCCGTAATATTGAAGGCTCCTCCCTGCTGAAACTTCTTCCTCATCCGTTTCAACATACCCCAGATGGTTGTTGAAGAATTCCTTCACTTCTTCCATACTCGATGATCCTTGGCAAGACCTTCTGGACGAGCTTCCAACCTCGGACCCGTTCTAATCTTCTCAATACAAAGTTTGGATAAGTTTTACCTTGAAGAATATTAGCCATGCCATCGGCCACATTCTGAATCATGGCAGTCGACCCTCCCGCGACGTCGAAGAAGGAAAAAGATTTGGGGGTCCCATGGCGTAGTGCCGCCCTCCCCTCCCTCCCTTCCCCCAACGGAAGTGGCCATTCGGCCACTTTTCCAAGACCCAGCGCCCCTCCCGGCATTGATCGCTCTAGCTCCCTTGCCCTCACCTTGCTTTTACTCAAAAAAGTACACCTCTTCAATTCTCTCATAACCTTCTTTATTGAACTTTTAATTTAAATATCATAACATTTCTTTCTAATCAACTGGAGATAAAATCAACTGTTACGAGCGACCATGATAATCAACAATAATTTTTGGAAGAGGAGTCCAAAACAACAGATGTGTACACGACAATTAGAACGAGAAACCCATCCTTACATTCGGAGATCATCATCATCTTCTTCCTGACTATAACTAAGTCGATATACTTCATAAATATTGGAGCCATCAAATAAAAACAAAAGATAAGCAGGTTTGGCAAGAGGAAATGCGTTCAAATGATTGAAAGAATCGACATTAACCTTAGAGATTCCCGTAGTGGCAGAAGGAAAGAAAAATGTGGAAGAAACGAGAAAAGAAACCATGTTACTGTGGTCCCCAAAAGTGTTGTCCCAATGGAGGACGAGCAGGTGCTGCCATCTGCTGACGACCATCGCTCCATGCCAGCTCGCCACCCCAAGCCACGCCTCGACCCGCGCTCATCCATCCCGTCAATCGAGGATCTGGAATGTCGATGAAATTAGCATTGAAACTGAAATGCAACATTTTACCTTCAAACTCCGGTCGTCGTTGCTGGTACTCCATTGGCGGCGGACCGACTGGAGCCTGTCGATAGTCCATCGGAGGCGGAGCGACAGAAGCTGGACGATATTCCATCGGTGGAGGGGCAGCCGAAGCCGGTCGATGCCAAGGTAGCGATCCACCCCACGATGAAGAGCTCTGTCCCGTATTCCACGAATCGCTTCCTCCTCGAGCGAAGTCGTCCCTTGGATCACGAGCAAAGCCCATTGTCGGTGCAGCTTGCATCGGTCTAAACTTCGATTTTCGACAAAATTCGAAGTTCTCACCGTTCATACATAGTCTGCTGAGGCCTGGCGTACATGGCCGCTGCCGCCATCAGATTCTCCTGTCGGCGCAGAGCTTCCTGTCTCTCACGCATCTCTCGCTCTCTCCACAGGGACGTATCCATCTCTGTCGTCGTGTTGTCAAACAGCGCCGGCTGCATTTGCATTCTTGAAGGGCCACCCCACGGTTCCTCCGACGGCACCGGCTGCATCTGCATTCGTGATGGACCACCCCACGGTTCCTCTCTAAAGCGAAAAGTCCTCTTTCGGGTAAGAAAGATATTCCGAACCTGTAAGGCATTGGTTCCTGTTTGCACGGCTGGAAAAAACTCTGTTGAGACTGAGGTTGAGGCGTCTGCCTTTCGAACGGCTCGACGATAGCTCCACGAAGCTGCGCGGCCCACGGAGTGAGCTTCTCCTTCGACGAAACGGGCATGGGCGTCGGTCCCGGCGAATCGTCCAAGAACTCGTCCTCCATCGCCGTTTCCTTGCGCTTGCGATTCGTGAAGTTTGCCACTGGAGCTTCTTCGTCCGTGAGACCGGGGATGTTCGGTCCTCCATCTTCTTCTCCGTGAGTCCACTCAGTAGAGATTGGTCGTCGAGCCGGGTCGGGGAACTGCCTCACTTCAAGCTTCTTTCTTCGCTCTTCCATTTCTCTGGCCGATTCCGCTTCTCGACGCGCCACTTCCTCGGCACGCTTTTCAGCCAAAGTTGCATCTCGAAACAGAACCTACAGCAGGAAGAAATGGTGAATGCCAAAAGTTGACCCACCTTTGGTCCATCGTGATCGTTATCATCCTCGGCACGCTTTCTCTTTGGAATCCGTCCCACAGCACTGAGCAGACTCGTTCCCGGCGCCAGTCGATTCTCCGCCTTCGGCAGCACTTGTGTCATGAGTCTTTCCGGCTGAAGAAAACATGGTAAACAGTTCATAGCAAACCTTCTCTGGAGGCTTCTTCTGACTCTGATTTGTGAACTTCGACTTTCTCTCTTCAGCTGCTGTCATCTTCGTTGACTTCGACGGTGGAAGACCTTTCTTTGTTGAAAGCGCGTTCTTCTGCTCTTCCTCGCGTTCCTTCTTCTTCAGTTTCTTCAACTCCCTCTTCGACAGCGGTTTCTCATTCATTGGCTTTGCCGCCACAATTGGCGGACCTCTCATGGCGAACGGCGACTGAGAGAATGAGGATGCCGGTCGAGGACTCGACAACGAAGGCGACGAGAAGGACGGTGAATCTTTCTAAAACCATTGAAATATTTCAAAAGATCGCTATCCTCACCTTTTCTTCCATGGTTGGAGCAGAGTGTGACGAATGAAGAATTGACTCCTTTGAGTGGCTCGAGGAAGACGAAGATACCGAGACGGGAGTCCTGCCGGCGTCCTTAGGTTTCTCCGGAACCCAGCTCGAGAAGGCGAGAGCATGATCAGGAGGAGCAGGCGGTGGCGTGAGCACAGGCATCTGCGACGCTGACTGTGAAGCCGCCGGTGAATTCTGCTTGCTTCGAACTTCCCCTTCCTCGGTCGGCGACGTACTTGTATGTCCGACAACATCTGACGAACAAAACAGTTGAAATGAAAGCTAGGTCTCACCTTTGCCGTTGTCCACTGAAGGCAACTCAACTGAAGACGGCTCCGAGCCGCTCGCTTCTGGAGTTGGTGGGGCAACAGCTGACAAATCCGTTCGTTTGTCCTGGTTGATCGTATACAGAGGCGTCGCCGAGCCGAGACTCTTTCCATTTCTCACTGCCTCGTCGACTTGAGGACCTAAACAAGCAAAATGTGAACTACTTCGCAAACTTTTTCTAAGAAGAAGAAAAAGAAACAAGTAAAACCAACTCTGTTGAGGTGTTCCTGCGTGGAATACTGGCGTGTTGCTCGCGCTTTCACTTCCACCAATTCCATGACGAGTCTGCCAGGCGATCAACTTGTTCAACTCACTCTGAAAAGTTTCCGTCAATTTCAAAAAAATGATGTTCAACCTCTAGACGCTTTGCTTCCTGTTCCCACGACTTGGACTCGAACTTCAGTTTCTTGTTCTCCTTCTCGTGCAGCTGGGCGAGACGCTCCGCCGCTTGACATCTCGTTGCGTACTGAAAACACAAATTACTTGCAATTAAGTAAAAGTTGAAAATGACGCCAGAAGGTCTACAAACAATCATACCTCGTTACGCTCAGCCGTAGCCTTTTCGCATTCTTTCTTCTTGTCAGCAACCATATTCGTGAGATGCTCGCGGACGTTCGTCACCACTTGACAATTCGCGCATCGAGCGTTTTTCGCTGAAAACAAGAAATCCCCCTCTACAAGAAACACTTACTGATATACAGCGAGTCATTGAGCTTCTCCTCGACTTCTTTCTGCTTCTTCTTCGCGAGAATTGCTACTTGATCGTGCTCCGCAATTTCCCTCGTAAGGCCGTGATTCTCATTTCTGGCTATCTCGAGTTCGGCTGTCTTCAACTCAAGCTCCGCCTCCACTTTCGATGTTATGGCCTTCTGTCGTTCAATGAGCGTGTTGAAGCGCTGCTTCTGCTTTTGCAAAGCTTCCTCGTCCTTTTCCGCGCCAGCCGCCATTTCATTGCTGAATCGAGCGAGCTCCGCCGTTGCGTACTCCATGTGATCACGAAGATCTCGTACATTCTTGTCGACTGTTGACTTGAATTCCTTCATCTTTGCCAGGTTTCTCTGTGTCGTCTCGACCAACTCCTTTTTCTCCTGACGCAATTCTTCGATCTTCTGAAACTTTCAAGTAAAGACAGGAGAATCAGAGAAGTTCACCTTGTTCTGCCTTGCAATGACCACCGTGGCTAAGTTTAGCTTGCGAGAAAGTTGGCTCGTCAATGGTACGTTAGCGTTCGTACTAGAAGACAGTGTCCAGAAGAGAGATATCCAACCTGGTTGAAGGTAGATTGCCTTTGTTGAGAATCTCGTCAACAACTGCGGCTTGGACGTGTTCCGTATCTCCAGTCTGAGACGCTCCATCAGCCACATCGACGTTCTTCGAGGGAGTCGAGACGATTTTCTCAACGATCACCTCACGAATCACTTCCTACATGAAAAGATGAAAGTTGAGTAAAAGGAACAAACTTTGATCACTGGTGCTTGTGGTGGGGCAACAGGTTCCACAATGGGTTCGTAGGCGTACCCCTTCTTGAGCTTCTTCAACGGCGGCCTCTCTTCCCTTCCTTTCTCTTCCTTCGCCTTTTCTTCCTTTTGCTTCTCCTCTTTCTGCTTCTCCTCCTTGCGACTGGTTGAGGCACGATCCTGAACCAACTTTTGTGAAGCAAGATTGTCGAACCTTTACAGGAGCAGGAGGTTTCATGCTTTGTACTTCTTTACGCGGAGGAGGCGGAGGTGTAGCCGAACGCTCCTTGGTGACCGATGGTTCTTCGGCCTACAAAATCCTCCTTCATCGAACGAAAGAACAAAGCATACCTTTCGTGGTCTCGGGGCCGACGTCGACTTGCGAACTCGTTGATTCGCCTTGCGACCGGTGAGCTTAGTGGGCGAAGTGCTTGGTCCGGCCGGCGTCATCGGGCTCTTGTCCGCCACCTGCTGAGGGAAGTTAACTCGTTGCAGGACAATTGAAATACGGCGAACGGGGAAGTAACTGCTTACTGAGATCTGTGGCGTGGAGCTGAAATGAGAAAGTTAGAGACTAGCCGCTACTCGAGGTAGACCAACCTTCTTGATGTCGAGCCCCGAGCGCCTTCACTCTTATGTGAGCGACCTTGCGGAATCGGAATACGATCGTTGGGCTTCGATTGCCAAGGATAAGTGCCTTCTTTCTTATCTAAACACCAAATTCACCAAGCTCCTCAAAAAGTCACAAACCTTTCTGATGTAGCACGTAGCGCTTCTGCTCAGGTTGATGCAGCCAAGAATGGCCGAAAAACTTCTGGCAACCCGGGCGTCCACAACGATGCCTGAACTCCCACTGATGCTTGTACTGAAATCAAAGCATTGCGAATGAAGAGTCAAGCAAACCTCTCCTTTAAGGACTCGCTTGTACTTTGCAAGTCGAGGCTTCACGTTCACACCACAAGCAATGCAATGCTGGAACTTCTCGCAGTCTTCGATCTTGTCCTCTTCGACGTAGATCTTCTCTGAGATTGGCACTTCGACTATCGACGAGTCGGCGTCTGAGATTTCTAAACATCAAGAATCGTTCGTATTCCTGCAAGGAATCACCGACCCGCAAAATCGACAAAACTGTTCGTGGCTGCTGCAGACTCTCCAGTCGCTTCTGCAGCACTTCTGTCGTCGAGTGCTTTTGAGCTCTTTCCCAAATCGCCAATTATGAACTCTGAGCAAGTCGTTCAGAAGAAAAAAAAAGCCAAACTTGGTTTACTAACTGCCGCGCCTTCCGTTTCCGATTCGTCAGACAGTTCCACAATATTCGTACTCTTGACGCCTGTCTTCTTAGCTTCACTCTCGTCAGGTCCACTACCAGTCGATGCTTCCTCAGATGCTGAAGAACTTTTTTTTTGAAAGAACGATAGAAACTACGAACCTTGAATTATAATATTTTGTTCATCATCCGTGTCGATAGTACGGCATGTCAAAGTATTTGATGCATCCTCAATCTTTGACGCGATAGCCGACGTTGACGGTTGATCTCCGGGGTTGGTGTCCTCCTTCTTTGCATTGATATGAGCTCCACTGGCCAACGCATTGCCAACCGCAACAATATCTGAACGCACTTTTATAAAAACCAAAAGTGCACACGGTCTTACCGGGTTCTGCCGAGTATCCAGCATCCAGAAAGTCCACTTCATCTCCGGCGTCAGCCGAGTCATCGAGACCTGAAGCATGTTTATCTGCGACAATAAAGTCCATTTACCCAGCATGATCACAGGCGGAGCACCTGGTGGGCTAGGTCTCTCTTCGAGAAAGACGATGTCCTCATCGTCGCCCGCATTCTCACCGGTTTCTCCTTGTTCCATAGCTTTCTAAAACAAAACGTCTCAAAGAAATATAAGAAACCTGTGCCTGAGAATTCGCTTCGACAGCGCGTTCCTCCGCTTCTACACTCTCCGTACCAGGCGGCGGTCTGCCCGGTGTGATCTTCAAGCGCATACACGAATGGTGCCCGCAGCAATCACACCCTAAAGGTCAGAAAAACGTAAGAGCGAAGAGCGCGGTGTAAAAACGACACGATTCACGCATAGATAGCGCGTTTTTCGTCGCAATTTTGTGAGTTTTCGATGCGCATCGACTCTCCGCCTTGTTTTAGACGCTTCTCCATCCACTAGCGTCCGGAAACTGCGGCAAATATCGACGAAAACACCACAAAACGCCGAGAAAGCAATACAATCGAGATCCGCGAGCCGCGGCTCCGCAGCTTGGCAATTTGCCTGCGCCTGAATGCAGATCGGCGGGTGTTCAAATCGGAATTTTCTATTTAGTGCGACTTCTTGACGAAACTTGCTGATTCTTGGTGAACTCTGCTTGACTTCTACGAGGAGGAAGCTGTGGACAACGAGCAAGTTGCATGACCAATCGCATAGAAAGTGCAACGCGCCGTTGTGCACTTCAAGGCCGCCTGACCTTTTTGCTGCTCTGGCCGTCTTTGCTCGTCTCTTCTCTAGGGAATCGACTGGCTCATTCCAAGTCAATTGCCGTATTTGCCTGCCACTTCGAGGAGACACACAGACAGTGAAATGTTTCCAGACATTCCTTGTTTCTTTTGCCTCAGTCGAGGCAAAGCTGAGGCTCAGTCTCTTATCGTCAAGTCGCCTCGTTCGGATGCTCGCCTCTCCTTCTACTCTGGTCGCCTCGTCCTCTCCTCCTGCGGCCGCCGCCGAAGCGGGCCATCGCTCGGGTCTTGCTGCTGCCTCCTTCGAGTAACTCTCTCCCACAGGCCGTGTGACAAGCCGCGACCTGGTGCTGGCCGGCTGCACGTTGCTGCTGGCGGCAGTGCTCACGGGCAGAGCCAACCTCGTCTTCACTGTTGTGGCCGCTGCGCCCGCCCTCCTCGCCTCCATTCGCCTCATACAAAAGAAGAACATCGACACCGAGGCCAAGGTGCCTACTATCCGGGAGAGAAGGAAGAAGTCGTAGAACTCGGTTCTCCTCTACTGGGCCGTGCTTGCGGCGTTCACTCTCGTCGAGGGCCTCATGCCCGAGTCGCACACTGCCTCGTACGCCCTCTTCAAGGCCTTCATCCTGCTCGCTGTTGGCGGGCACGTCTTCCTCAAGACCAAGACGGACCTCTTCGCGGCGGCTATCGGCGTCGTCGACGGACTCGCCGAAGACCTCGACACCTGCCTCTCGGCCCTCACGCCGTTGATGAGGAGCCCGAACTATCCCTCCTCACCGGTGCCCCCTCCCCTCCTCCCTTGTATAAAGTTGAGACAGGCGTGGCCAACGCCGGTCTCGCCGACGCCGACCGTGCTCAGTCCGGATGAGGTGGAGGCGATTGAGTTGGAGAGTCTGCGCACGGCGATGAGCATCACGCCCGGCGACCTCGAGGAACTCAAGGTTCCGCCCCCCGTTCATCGAAGTGAGACTGGCAGTTGCACGAAACACAAGACTCGACAAGCGAACACACAGCCTTCGGCGATCTCTACGCGCACCGCAGCCCGCCCTTCACCCAGAGGGGCGTTGACACTGGCGTTCGTTCATGAGGAAGAGATGAAAAAGAGCTTCAGGGCTCGGCCTCGCCCATCACATGCGCCGAGACGCAGGAGACGCAAGTCGACGACACGACCATCGTCACGCCCTACACGATGCTCGACGGCGATGCGCCCCGCTATCATGCTCGTCTTCCCTCCCCCACAACCCTCCCTGCAGGTCTACTTGAGCGGCACGGCGGGTGCTCGTCACGGCGCCCTCTTCGTGCAGAACACCAGCGAGGTGCCCCTCTGGTGGGTGCTGAAGACGAACCACCACGGCCGTCTCCTCGCCGCGCCCAATCACGGCGCTCTCGGAGTCGACGAGATGGTCGAGGTCCTCTCCCTCTCTCGTCAAGAAAGGAGCCCTTCAGGTGAAGCTGAACGAGACGGAAGCAGCGAAGACGTCCGCCCTCGACACCTTGGCCATCGACTTCGTCCTCAACCCGCCGATGCGCAAATTCAACGAGGCCTTTCTACTATCAACTGATGGAATGAAAGCTTTCAGAAGGTCTTCCAGAAGGCGAAACCCGAGCGACACATGATCGACATCGTCTACAGCGAGTGAAAATGAAGAAACGCAAACAATTCCCCCGTCTCTCCCATTCCCTTCAGATAAAACTCGAGGCTTTTGTGTTTGTGTTCTTGCAGTTCAACAAAAAAACTGGAATTTGAGATTTCAAAGTTGAATTTCAACAATTGATGAATGATCTTTTATTTCTGTTGTCCACTTCGCCGTCTTTCCGAGTCGAAGAATCACGAAAACTTAGAACTGGAGAAAAAGGAAGCGCTTCGACTTGTTCAGCTACCCGATCTGAGGTAGCAAGTAGGGGAAAAAAATACGCCATTTCTCTAATCGCAACAAGTTTAAAAATGAAAAAGCAGAGCACAAGAGAAACCCAACAAATAGCATCAGTTCAAAGGAAAAACGAGAATAAACATTCAACACAAATGATTGAGACGAAAAACGATGTATTGTGAAAGCCAAAGATCACGTACATTTGGCGCGCATGAAGAGGATGACGAAGTATGTAGGGTGGACGAGGAAGAAGTATGAAGAACCAGAAGGAAAGAACTAGAGGAAACCCACGCGACTTGAACGCGCGCAACTACTTCTTCAAGTCCTGAGATGCGGTTTGTTCTTCTGAGCGAATCGATCCACTTGTTGCCAGAACTGAACGAGGGTCGCTCGATCCAGATGCCTCTTCTCTCTTGCCAACTTCAGCTTCGTCACGTTCCACTTGTTGATGTTCGGATCTTCCTTCTGAAAGAAAAGCAACTTACATTTTCATTTCATCACCATGTCTGCATCACGAAAATTCGTCTCACCAACAATAAACGATCAATTCAAATAAATTCAAACCTGATCGTCCAGACACAAATAGAAGGCGGCGGTCCTCGAGAAGATCTCAACAGGATTGCCACCCCACGGCCATCCCTTGAACTGCCACGCCGGTCCCTGGAATCAATTCAGGCTACAAACTACAACCAATCGTCTCTACCATGACAAACACCGCCACCACACGATCCCACTCGGCCGGCGAGAGTCGCTGTGCGTTGTCCACCACACTAAACAATCTGATCTCGTAACGAAAGCATCGTACCGATAGGGAACAGTAACCGTGGTGGTGCCCACTTGTTTCCTTCTCTGGACGAGGGTCTCGTTCTCACGTCTGACCGTTCGCTTTCGTTCCTCTGACGAGACGTATCGCATTTCCTAGAGCTAGTTACAAGAAGAACAAAAGAAAGACCTGTAAGAGATCCTTGACATTGTACATGGAGATCAATGAGGTGCTGGCTGCGGGAATAATAATGATTGGCGTCCTCGACACACGCTTCTGCTGGCCACTTGCTGCCGCCGCAGCGGCGGACGCGCTCACTCCATTGCCGGCAAGCGGCGCCTGCGGACGCGACAACTCGGGCTTGATCGGCTGCTGTCGATTAGCACTTGCTGAATTCCTGTTTGATAATAAAAGGAAGCACTCACAAAGTCCGCCCGAAGCGGTGAGAAGACTCATGTGAGCGCCCGCGAATGACATGTCAGTATCGATGTTGAATTCACCGTGTTGCTCCTAAACAGTTTCTTTTTCTTTCAAGACAAGATAGAAACAAGAACCTTGTTGAAAAGCTCCTGATCGTAACGCGAGTAACCGGCCGGTCGAGCGTTGTTTCGCGTCATGGCCGGGTTGTCGCGAGCGGCAGGCACGGTAACCGGCGGCGGCTTCACCTTCGTCGCATCCTCACGCATCTAAACAGCGGCATAAAAACAGGAAGACGTGCTTCCAAACCTTCAATCCGGTAAGAACTTGCAGAACTGAGGTGAACTGCTTTGTGTTTGCTTCCAAACAATTGGTGCGGTTGCGCCAGACGCGCTCACTTGTTGCAACATCGCGACGCGACGTTGGTGCCGCTCCCACATCCATACCGAATTCCCTGAACAGTTTGAAGAACTCAAAGTTGTCCTTACTGTTCCTCATTGGTGGCGCTGATTGTATTTCGCTGGTTCTTCTTCATCTTCTTTTTCAACTCAACGATCTTGTCAGGAGTAAGATCCTGAAGAAGATGATAAGAAACTGTTTACTTCAAACCTTGTTCAACTGGCGGACATTGCTTGTGTCATCGCCGACGGTGAGTCCGCCGCTCGCCCCCTCCTTCAGCAATTCGACGAGACGAGGATTCTTCGGAGCCGCGGATCCTTGTTCGAGACGCGGTCGCTTGGCCGAGGGCTCCTGGTCATTGACTGTAGCCGAGAGACGCGAGAAGGGGATCGGCGCCGGAACGGGCGCCAAAGGATCGACAGTTGATGGTGGCTGCTCTCTCTCGCCTTTGAGATACTCCAGAAGTTCACGTCTGAAATCTTTTTAGATGGAAGATTTTTAAAGAAACCGATCAGGACGCGTGACTGCGGGGATGTTCCTTCCAACGACGTCCTTGACGTACGTCGTATGCGCCATGCTTCGGTTCTCCCAGAGTATAAGCAGCGCTTCCAGTGTGTAGTAATCATTCTTGCCGTAGACCTGAATGAAATCACGTCTTTAGCATAGCAAACGGACTAACCTTGAGATTCGTTGGCGTGTCTCGCTTGTAAGCTAACTCTCCGAAGACGTAGTACTTTTCTCCATTCTAAAATCATAAACAATATAGGCATAAGTTGGAAAAGAAAGAAAGAAAAAGCGCACCGCTTCGAATTCCTTGATCTGACGTTCGGCGATCAAGTAGTCGTGCACCAACTTTAATGGATCCGCCATCGTGTATGAAGGTTTCTTCCCTGTAAACACCGTTATTCCTTTATAAAAGCGGAAAACACGCGAAAAACGAAACGAAACGAAAAGAGTCGCGAAACGGAACAACCGGCAAGTTCTCGCGCACGCCAGTTCAATAAAGCTTTCCGACTGGCCAAGCAACAATCGCCGCGTGCGCTTTTCGCACCTCCAGCGCGCGCCTTTCTCATTTGTTCTACGGTACTGGGTTTCAAATTCTGCTGTCTTTCCCTAGGGCCGTGTTCTCCTCGTGTTTCGCGTGTCTTCAGTTGTTTTTACGTGGAAATTTTGCAGAAGGAATGAGCGAGTTCGTGGAGCAGAGCCTCGAGGAGCTTCTCGAGGTATTCGAGCAGTTGGAACTCGTGGAACTGTTCACGCAAGATGAGGTCGGCGCTATTTTTCGCGTTTCAAACTCGAATTTAGGTGGAAACGCTCATCAAGCAGATTCGTCGCTACGATTATGAGCTCAGCAAGCGGGTTCGTGCCATTCGTCATCGAAGTTTTGTGGCTTTCAGCAAAAGACGCCGCAAGACTTTCTCAAATACGTCAAGTGTCTGGAGAATGCGCTTGAAAAGATCAAGATCCGACGTGAGGAGAAGAAGTATCCACATCGGAAGTAAGCTGCCTCGTTTTCTCGCTAAAACTTTGTTGTTCTAGAGACAAAATTGAATTTCCTCTGGCTCGCAAGGTCGAAAGTCTCCTTCGACGATGCACCGAACGTTTCCAGGTTTTTTCCTGTTTTGTTTGCCACTGGTCGCTAGTATTCAGGCTGACTACTCCTTGTGGCAGAGGCGCTTTGAGTTCTTGAAGAAGCAGAACATGCGCAACCAGTGCAGCAAGGCGTACTCGCGAGCCTTACAGGTTGAAACTGTTTGCCGTTATTGATGCGAGCTTTGCAGGTTCACGGCCAGAGGGTCGAACTTCGAGTTGAGAGCGCCTTGTGGGAGTTCTTTGGAAACCGAAGCCCGGAGAATGCTCGTGCTCTTCTACAACGAGCGCTGCGTTGGCGTGAGAACGAGCCCGCTTTCTGGGTCGCCTTTTTCCAGGTCGAACTCAATTATGTTCTCAGGTGCATTGTTTTACCACTTCTCAATCCTTCCTTAGGATCAAAGAGCGCCAAGCTTTTCTCGTAAAGAAGAACGACGATGTGGGTGGTTCGGATGGAGAAGACGACTTCCCCATGGGAGACGTCACCGATGCCGTTCTGAATTTCGCTCTTGTTGATGTGGTTCTGGAGGAGGCTGTGCAAAAAGTACCAGAAGAGAAAGTCGGAGGTAGATTATTTTTCTTTACAATAAACCGTTCAGGAATATTGCTCGAGATGTGGAAAATGGCTTTCGCTGCCAAGGATCAGGCCCACCATGTTGAAAAGAAGCTTTTTGGCGAGTTGAAGAAGCGTCACTGCGAGGAGTGGTGGTTCGCGAAGGCCGAAAGAAATGCCAAGTCTATGGATGTCTTTGATGTCCTTGATGAGGCGCTGCAGAAGCAGCCGACTGAGTCCATGCATCGACTCTACTTGACCTTCCTCAAAGAACGAGAAAATGGTAAGGCTTATTGAGATTGCTAATTTCTATTGTCCGATATCGTACTTTCGATGTCTTGTCTTTTCATTGTCCTTTCCGAGAACGGGGGTTCTTAGTACTTTATTATAGAGGATTTGTTTAGATCTGAGCTTGAAGCCGCGGGTTATTGAAGTGCTTCAATCGCTCATCGACAAGAACTTTGGCACGAATAAGGACTATGAGCATCTAGCGAGCTTGTCGTCATCTGGCGATGTTAGCATGGACATTCTCGAGAAAATTGTCGAGGTATTTATTCACTTTTTAAATCGGCATCTGTCGCAGAACAATCCGAAATCAGCATCAGCTTGGATACAAGTGCTTCAAGCGAGGCTCGAGGACTTGCCGAACCCGATAAAGAAAGCAGATTTGAAGACCGGTCTTGCGGCTATCAACGAAGCCCTCACTTCCGTTTCCGCTGAAGAGACACTCGAGATCTGGAAGGTGGCCATCAACTTTGTTCTCGAGCACGGCAATGAGAAGATCATCAATAAGGTTTGCTTTCAATTGGCTTTTATCATTCTTTAGATCTTCGACCAAGCAATGCTACGATCTCCTCCACCCGTCGCTAGCCATGTGAAGATCTACAAGTTGCAATATCTCAAGAGCGCCTATGGAGAATGCAGCAAAGATGTCAAGGAAGAGTGCAAGAAGCTCGCAGCTTCCAAGCCAAATGAGTAATTGCTTTTCGTGTCTTTAAACTTTCGACTTAGGCCATATTTCTATCTGGAAGCAGCGATTGAAGTCCCCGAGCAGGCGACGTCGCTTTTGGAGACGGCGGTGGCGGAGCACGGAAGCACGAGCGTCGAGGTGTGGATTGCACTTGCTCGTCTCTACTTGAAGAAGAA